>NKYR01000174.1:0-61370 GCA_003184365.1 Evernia prunastri | reverse complement strand
CCCGCCTCTAGAGGCGGGGGCGATCAGAGATACAAAAGTCAGAGAATAGAAGAGTCGGCGCAAAGAAGTAGAGAGATGTGCGGTGGTGTAATAGGGCTCCTAAGGAGCACAGCAGAAGGGAGAGCGTACTGTTTAGTTGAAGTTTTTGTCCAGAGGTTCGCCCTCAGGTTTCTTCAACGCCCAGCCGTAAAGCTGGTTCAGCGTTAATGTTACCCTCATTAGCTTACATCAAGTAGCTAGCATAGGCGTATAAAACAATCAATCAATCAATCAATAAGTATATTATTTTTATTAATCTAGTTTTCAAAATAGTCTTTAACGCGTCTAATAAGAATTTACGTATTATTTTAATTAAGTTAATAATTAGTCGTTTCAATATTTAATAATTAAATATATAGTTATTTTAGTAAAGATCGTAACGTCGCTATACTATTAGATTTTAATATCTAGATATTTTACTTTATATTAAGTCTTCGTAATATTATAATACTCTCTTATCTTAAAAGAATAAATTCTTTTATCGAAGTTATCGATTATCTACTTAATCTACGACGCGAGCGATTATTTATTTTATTCTCTTTTAAGATATTTCGATATATATAACATTAAATCGTTTACGCTGCGCAACGGGGCGGGTTACCCCGACGACGCCAGAGACATGGAACCCTACCATCCGGGAATCGGTCATGTCCATTGCACATGAGGGTGGGTGGTCCGACGCGGTTCGGCCGGCGCGGAAGAATGTGATGTGATGGGGATGGGGCCATGTCAAACCCGTCGCTCTCGATGAAATCAAGCTAACCGAGGTCAGACAGCAAGGTGCGTGCGCGCTCGATCGCAACTCGGTCCAAGGCTTCTACGGTTTCGAGGATGCGCTTGTCTGTTGCGTTGCGTGCTGTGGAGGGAAAGGGTTGGCTGGGCGGGTGATTGATTGAGTTTCTGGATATGACCGGGGGGGGGGGGGGGGGGGGTGGCTTCGTGTGGGTTGGGTAGGTGGTGAGGTGGTGAGGTGGAAGGATTTGGGTATAATGGTGTCGCAAAGCGCGGATATCGGACATTAGACATCATTTCAGTACCTAAGCAAAATTGCATAGACGAATTTAGATAGCATCTGTGGATATCATCCCAACGAAAAGAACGATAACCTATCTACAAGGACGTTCACAAGGCGGTATATAAACGTCTCGAACAGAACAGGACATCATGTGTCCCCATCCCAACAATGCGGGGAATGTTGTTGTTTTGGGTGGAGATGAACGGTGTATAGGATAGATAGAATGATAGAAGACACCCCGCCTGCTGTTGGATCCAAACGCCGCCGCTAATGTAGAATGGGTGAATGGGATAATGAGGGGGGGTCTGAGACTGGGAGAGAAAGAGAGAGAGAGAGAAAGTAAGACGATAGGGGTATGTAGGGTAGGTAGGTAGGTTCCATTTGCGCCGCGCCGGATGCATTCGATGATCAACGCCCGAATCAACGCCTCAGTTCAACGCCCCAGTCCGCCCCGCCCTTGTAATGATATCTCAACCAGAAGACGACGACATGGACATCTTCCTCTTCAGCCGGAGCCACATCGTCTTGAACCGGAACCAGAACAGCGCCCACTGGCTATGCACCGCTTTCCCCGCCTTCCCCGCCGACGACTCGGCCGTGTCGCCCCTCTTCCGCCCCTGGACCGTCGTCGCCTGCTGGGCCGCCGTCTCCAGCGGCAGCGTCTGCACGGACGGGAAACTATCGTGCGTCGTGTCCGCCCCTCCGCCCATGGTCATGAAGCTCGACTTCTCGCTCGCGGCGTTGCTCCGGGCGCGCTTCCGCTCCCGCTTCTCCGACGTCCGCCGCTCCCCTTCCTCCCTCCGCTCCCGCCGCCGCGCTTCCTTCTCCTGCGCCCGCAGCTCCGCCGCTTGGTATTTCAGATCCTTGGCCGCTTCGCGCTCGTTGAACTCCTGGCGCTTGAGGTCGACGATGGCTTTTTGGGCCGCGGGGTCGACGGCCTCGGCGGGGTTCGAGCGGCTCCGTTTGCGGAAGGCGCTCTCGAGCGAGGAGCGGGCGGCTGGGGCTGGGGTCATGTTGGATGGGGTGAGGGCGGTGTCGGTGGTGTTGCTGTTGTTGAAGCGCAGGGAGGATGGGGTGCCGGGGAGGTTTGTTTGGGAGGAGCTGGTTAAGCGTGCGGCGGAGCCCGTGCGGATGTGAAGGGGTGTGGGGCGTCGTGATGAGGGCAAAGGCGCGTATGGTGTCCCAGCTGCATGTGAGGTTAGATGTGAATGTGAGTCGAAGTATGGGGCTTCGATGGAAGTGTTATTTGATGTGTTGACGGTTGGCGCCTCGCTCTCGAGTGATGTCTTGTATGAATTTGCTATGGGCGGCGTGTATGGTCGAGGCGTCTGCCGCATGGGATGGACATACTGTGTGCCGTAGCGAGCGTTGCTTGATGTTGTTGTGGTTGAGAGTTGTGAGGTCGCGCTTGTGGTGCGGTTGTGATATCCTCCTCTTCGACCTGACCCTGAGTCCGGGGTAACACCGATCTCTGATGATGCATATATTCCTAGCCCTTCATTCTCCGCGGCCGAGCGAGACAAATCGATCGACACCTGCTCTTGCGAAGAGAATTTCCGCAACAGCGGTTTTATCTTCACCTTGCTGCTCTTGCGCTCCTTCGTTTCCGGGGCTGAGTATAGGTTCGCGTGCGCACTGGCAGGAACGACCGGGCTTGTGGTTTGAAGTAGGTAGTCTGGGATAAAGGTGGGGGAAGTGGGACTTTGCGTGGAAGTGGAATGCCCTCGTCGGTGGATTTTGGCTTGATTTGCCCTTGCAGCAGCTAAAGCGCCGTGACTGGGCGACGATTTTATCTTTGACAATTTCGGCTTCTGGCTCTTCTTTGACAGGTTTTTTGTCAGGCGAGGTGGATACATGGATTGCCCCACATCGTATGCTAATGATGACGGGTGAGATGCATCTGTGGACGTCTTCCAGGCCCGGTCGCCCGCTAGCGATGTCTGAGAAGACATGCTGCTCCCAACGTGCTTATATGACAGTGACTCGTCAAACGGTCTTGCCATGGTGACTTGGAAAGAGGGTTGGGCCGGAATGTTATGGAGGTGCGCGTGAACGCGTTGGAAAGGCGAGGGGAGATGATGCTATCGTCGCATCTTGTCGGTGAGAGGCTACTGAAGAGATAGAGCAAGAGCAAAGATTCTCAGGCTCTTAGGCAGGTTGAAAGGGTGATGAGTAGCGGCAGATGTGTGGTGGTGGAGTTGGTCCCCGCAAGGTATGAAACACTTGGGAGGCGGATAGGGGGGGAAGCCGGAGAGTTTATGGTGATGTCGTCAGTCTGAGCTACAACAGTAACATGGATGCCAGAATGATCAGGATGAGTAGCCTGATTTATTGAAGACGTGCGATGAATGTGTATAATGATGTATGAGAATAATTCTGTTGAAGAAATTCAATTCATGGTATTTTTTAAATGTTGAAATGTCAGATATTGCATTAATCTTTAATAGTATTACTCGGCTGACTGACTTTAACCCTTTACCTCCGTTTTCTTCATCGTAGTCTCCGTGACCACTTGGCACTGATGCGAAATCTGACTACGCCACACCACCGCCACACACTCTGAGTCGGAGCTGAGCCTCTCCCCCGCCCGGGCCAGACCGAAAAAGATAGAGTACACCCGACCTTCCGACCTTCCGACATTTCCGAGCCTCCCCCCAACCGCCGACTTCTCTTCTCCGGTTACCTGTTGAATGTCTTCCTCTACTTCAAATATATCAACAAATAAGAATCACTTGAGTTACTTCTGTTGTCTCCGAAGATAAAGCGCAATCTTTACAACATGTTTGAGGTGAGAAATTTTCGAGCTCAACTTTAGTCGGTCAGGAACTGAAGATTCATCATACGCCAAACTTGAAATTCACCTTACTAGAAGCCTTGTTTTGTTTGTATTTCCTATTGTGAAAGCTACTGCAGGGCATGTACTCTACTGCTGACTAAGACCATGCTTGGCTGCACCCTCCAACTATAGTAGCACTTCAACGCAGGCCTTTGATCGGCTGATCCCAACACAAATTTCAACAGCTGTTCCTCCTCGGGGCCGGGGAACATCTCGCTTGGCGAATACCTCAAGCCACAACAGCAGGACACAGACTGTCCCCACGCAAATTGCAGAGGCGATTGCAATCCAAGCTCTCTTCCGGTCACCGTCTTGCTTAACGCTACTTTCTTCCCTCTTCCTGTCACCGCCTTCCTTAGTGTTACCTTCTTCCTGCCCCTTTTCACCCTCCATGGGTAAGAAGTGGTGCTGTTTGTATTCTTCCCAATCGGCAGTCGCCGGTATCCCCAAGAGCCGGGTCGCCCGATCATGAACAACGCTGATCTTGGTCTGGAAATGAGGATCGTGCCAAATGTCCGTATTCCACGGCTCGTACGGAGATCTAACCAATTCATAAGCATGACACATCTCATGCAGTATAGTAGAAAACATGTTGACCACAGGGTTATAATCTTCACCCCAGCGTCTCCACTTCTGCGGTAGCAGATTGACCTCTGCGCTCATTTCGATCAAGCCCTTTGTGGTTTCGGACTCATAGAATTGCATGTGTCCATAGAGTCCTCCATCGATCCGCTTGACCCATCTTACGAGAACGTGATCTCGAAGACGTCCGGCAAAGAAGAGACTGTCCAGATCGGCCCAGGTCTTAATCAGCAAGTCGGGCCCGAATCTGAAATCCTTTCCGACTTCGCGTATCGTGGTGCTTAGTCTCTGTATGATTTCTGACTCCTCACGAGACGGCGCTCGCTTTTCGTCGTTCCAGCGTAGAATCTCTTCCGTCGCTTCCAGAAGACTGACAAAGGGACCTTTGTTTGGTTTATCGAATACGCCGTTGCGGTGGAAATCGATCTCGCTCTGTTTGCATGGATAGGGGGTACCGCTTTCTTCGCGGAAATCTTGTGAGAGGGCGAACTTGTATAGCATTTTACCGAATTTCTTCTCCGACATGAGAGCATGGCGTCCTCTGGACGACGACCCCTGTTTATGTCGATAAACAACAGGTTTGGTTTCCTCGCGGCGGCCGTGCGTTCCCATGATGTGAGCTTCGAGGGAGATGTCGTGAGAAAGCAAATGGTGATGGGGTTTCTTGACGAAATTACTCGTTTCAAAGCTTTCCGTGGGGTTTGTTGACCCAGAAATAGATTCCAGAAATATGTTTATATAAGCAGAGCCCCTCAGGGTGTTATGAGTAGATCATCTAGGGTATGACAAAGAAAGTCATTGTCATTGTTGTGATATATCAGAATAATTAACACAACAACGATGCGACCTCTCCACTGAGTATGTCCTCAAAACAACATATCACATATTGAGTCTACTACAATGGCAAGAGGGTAACAAACAACGCATTTCATGCCACTTCAGAGTGTTTGTGCCAGACAATTCATTATCTTGACACTCCAAGCTAATCAACACGATTACGAAATACCACCGCATGTCCTCAACACAACAAGTCAAACCCTGAGTCTGCTACAATGGCAAGACAGCGACGAACAACACCGCCACGATTCCACATTGCACACTGAGCTGGAATGAAATGCGGTGTCAAGTGGCATTCAACAAGAAAAGAGCCAGAGATAGGCGCCTGTGACGCATCCGGGACGCGATCAATTTAGATTCCTACCTCTCTCCAGCAAGTTGAGCCCGCTACAGTGGGCAACACACATGGTGGACCTACCACGAAATAATATCTCTTTCGGTACATGAACGCGCTGAATTTATCGATTCTGTACGTGGCGGCTTGGAGAGTTGCCCGGAGAGCGTCGGTAAGGAATGCAGGTCTCCAGTAGCTACTCTATGTATGTCGGTATCAGCAGCTGGGTTAGGGTCGCTTTGACAAGCACGAAAGTGGTGGGAGCATACCTAGCCCGAATGGAGGGACGGGGTCGGTAGGGAATGGACCTGCGCGCGATGATGGCCGGTTTTTTTTTTCTTATATTAAAACTTACCTGAGATAAGTAACTAAGGAACTTGACACTGAGCGCTTGAAAGGACCCTTTCATGATATTATCCCAATTCTCTCGAAGATCTTATTCAAGGCCATGTTTCATTTCCTCTACATATCCTTCGCTGATCACTCGAGTAGAATATCTTCAATACTATCCGCAAATCTGGGGTTTATCCTGAAACAAAATTTTGCCGACTCCTGCTCTTCCTGCGCGTTTCTTGGTCCGAGCAAGGCTGAGCACACTGAGTGCCTGACTGCGCGTCTGCTGTGCTGTGCTGTGCAAGCGCAGCTGAGATGATTACGAACAATTGTAAGTTGTTTATTTTGCGGAACCTGTGAGGCTTGAATTGTCTTGCTGGAAAATCATCTATAACGGTTAAATACACCTTTGTCAATATTGGCGACCGAGTAACTTCTGCAACTGGAAATTGCCTTACAATTCCACCCTGAAAGCATGGCGCCGGATGGATGCGCAGCTTCTTGTCTCAACACTTTGATCGTATCCCCGCATCTTTCTCCCGGCACGGAAGCAGTGGAAGGAATTATACTGGCCTGTCTACATAGGCTCAGGGCCTATTTCTTTCCCGGGGTTGTCGTCGGTAGCTTGGCAAGTAGACCTTGCTGACTTTACTGAAGAGATGCGGAATGCCCGGGTGCCTAGGCGCTCAAAGCAAGCCTAAAGCACTCTTCGGGATATAATAGAGTGGAAGTGGTTTGTCTGCGGTCAAGACCGTGAAGGGTGGTTTGGGTCCAACCCCCCGCTGCCTCTGTTGAGACTGAGACGGAGCAAGGGGTAATGCTGTCTCATCTATACTCATGTTCCGGAAACTGCTGGCACCGTCATCTAATCCCATCTGTACGGAGTACTCTAGCAGAGATGGCCAGCACACAGGTGGAAATTTTAACGGCGGAGAATTACCTAGCGTATGCATATGTGTCTGGAACCCTTGGCAACTGAAATTTATCATCTTCCCATATATCTTAAATAGACCTTGCACCTTCGCAACACCTGAAGCACTCAGGATGAGAACAGTAAGTGGACATCTTTGGTGATAGCATCAGGCCATCAATGGGGGAGAAGCGTTCGGACGATTCGGAACCGGGGGCTTATGAACGAACCGACACTCTTTCTCCTCCATCATCCTGGCCACCCAACAGACGCATAGTTCAGAAGCATGCTCGTAGGAGCTGTTGGAGCTGAGAGTAAGATCTGCGGTCTTGAGTCTGTTCTCATTGCTGCTTTCTTCAGATACCACTATCGCCGCCCCACCCACGAAACATTCGCCATACCTCCACAACCGCTCCCTCACCACGACGATATGCAGAGTCAGCGCCTCTCCACTCGTTCCCTGCAAGCATTGAGCTATACCTGCTCCTCCGAGAACAACTTCTCAAGTCCCCATGGCAGAGACGGGTCGCTGCACCAGTCCATGAACTCCGAGTCTTCTTCCGAGGAGCCGCCGCTCATCATCGCATCTTCACACTCTTTGACGATACTCATCATGTCTTGATCCTTTTCGGCTTTGGAGGTGAGGTTAAAACGAGCCTTGCCGACATTGCGGAGCGATTTTAGGGGTTGAAGGATTAATTCGACGTCCGTGATTAGTGCGGGGATATCGTGGGTAATACGTGGAGTGTCGTTTCCTCGCTCCCAGAGCCCGAATGCTCGATCCGGCGGCGTATGACCAAGAGGATCGGCACAGGGTTTTTCAAACATGGAGTACCAAAACTCTTTTTGGCAATCATAAAAGAAGTAATCGATATTTGCGCGGTTCCTGCTTGGAGGAGGGTGCGGCGCGTCATCCTCGAATGCTATCTCATCCGGGCTCTCGGGAATATTAGGGCGGTAGAAACGGTCATACATGTCGATACGAATGTTCTTGAGACTTGGCTGGTGGTTGAGGACGTCGCAAAGGTCGATAAGTGCACGTCGCAGGGCGAAGAGGTTATACCGAAAGTCAGTCGCCCAGAGCCCAATTTGGATCTGCTTTACCCTGTGGAAGGGGAATGCCAACAAAGGGTTCGCTCTCAACTCATAGTCCCCGTGCAACATCGGTTTCGAAATGTCCCCCAATTCATATCGCCTTTCCAAGAAACTGACCCCTCGATAAGTCACCAAGACTCGAAAGGTACGATTGTGCAGGATCGAGGAACCCTCGCCGGAAAGCTGGCGGTTGACGCGAAGTACGGCCATGTGACATGCCTCGTCCTGGGGCCGATAAAACACCCGGTCTCTCTCGTGCTCAACCCCCCACGAAAAATGTTCGGAAACTCCGATTTCTAGCGCACTGGGTAGAAGGTGGCCTAGGATTTTGCTGCGGACTTCAATCGGCAGGCCCATCAGAGTGCAAGGCTGGACGGATTCCATGGGTAAGTTGTCAGGAGAGGGAGTCTTGATAACGTTCTCCATGGTCGGTAGGGCAGGTGAGAAGGGGTTTTGAACGGCGTTGGAGGGAGGAGAAGTGGATGCAGCGTTCGGGAGAGATCGTTGTGCGAGGGTGGAAGATATGGTGGGTCAAAACTTCGCGGAGTAAGCGGGACGAATCAGGCTTAGTGGCCGGTGCCTTGATTGGGAAATGTGTTAACGGATGTAAATGAGTGTCAAGCACCATGCTTCCTGTTTCTACTGGCCGGGGCGACATTGAGACCTCATGAAGCTGCCAGGGGCCAATCTCGTCACCAAATCTCACCGAGTGCTCCTGAAGGCTTGTTAAAATCATAACACTATTATTGAGGGACAACATTCGGATGATGCACAAGAAGGCAAATGTGCTCGAGCAGCGCACCTAAACCTGCCTCTTCAATCGCAAGCTGCTTCCCTCTCTGCATGACCCATGGCCTATACTCTCACCATCTTCTATCACTCACTAATGGTCTAGTCCCGCGCGGTGTGCCATACACAGGTCAAATCACCAAGAAGAAGGTCACCGATCGAAATTCCGATCCTTTCGCCCATGTCTGATAATGCTCGAAATGCTGGATACCGATTTCGCTCCTTCGATTGACGGGCTTTAATTTTTCAGAGCCAAGCAGATGCCCCCCCGTGTACCTTGCAGAAGTCTGTCTTTTAGCCCGTCAAGCGATTCGGGTTACACAGATAAAACGCCATGACCGGGTGGAGTGCTTTACATTGTCGCGCGAGGCTATCGCATAGCGCGTGTATAGCGAACGTTTATAGACATAAGCGTTAATTGGGAGAGGTGGGCCATGTGCGAAGCAAGCGCTTGTCGGATATATTTCTTCACGCGAAGTATTGATAAAGGCAGCGCAAGCCTCTCTGCCCGACGTAAGTAGGTGATCGAAAACTTCCCACGTTGGATTTGTCCTCCCTCCCCCCCCCCCCCCCCCCCCCCCCCCCCGGACACCCTACTTCCCTCAACGATGAAGTTTCACGCCATGTGCAAATGTGCAAGTTCCTTCCGCTTGCGCTTTCCATGCTGCCCAGCCTCGGCTTTGCGACGCCAGCACAACCCATCAGCTCCCTCAACCTGCTCACCCCGAGCTTGAACGTCGCCTGGACGCACGAGCAGATAGATCCCCACTTCTCCCTGTTGTCCACGCCCCAGGGTGTGTTCCTTGACGAAGACGAAGTTCTCATCACCGCCGTCCAGTTCATGGGCATCTTGGCCCCGTGGGCCTCTACCGCAAGGGAGTCCGATAGAAGTTACTGGGAAGATCGTCACCCACATGTGCTGTGGCAGATAGGCAGCCCCACCTTCAGAGGGACGGTGCCGAAGCGGTATCTCGTTTGGGGCATCTACCTCGCCGTCGAACACATGGTCATGACCGGCACGTTCGAGAGCGTCAATGTCCAGCTCCTTTGGGACGGGCGCCTTGTGGGCTTCGTTTCCGTCGAGAAACGGGTGCCTCGGTTGGGATCCCCGGGTGGGAACTCAACCGGTCCCCTGCAGCAGACAACATCACCACCTTCCAACCAATCGAACATCCCCACGGTCGAAACCCTAGACCCTGCGGTGTCCAACTCCTCCCTCCCAACCTCGCTTTCGGATCACGATTATCGCGTGGAAATCTCGAGCATGGGCCAGGCCCTCCCCAAGAACGACGCCATCATGGCGCTCCTCGAAGGCGCCCTGTACGTCGCCTCTCACCAGGTCGAAGCCCGGATCTTGGCCCCGCTGCAAATCGTGCCGCCGGCGCCTTACGACGCCCGGATGGAGATACTGCCCCAGCGGACGGCTCCCGGGCAGCCGCACATGGGGGTCGGGTTCGTGACGATCGCGGTCAGGCAGCTGCCGGCTCTGATCGAAGCGCGGCTGTGGCCCGAGGTTGACTTCCGGATCTTGGTGGATGGTATCTTGGTCGCTAAAGGAAGGTTGCTCAAGGGGAGGGAGGGAGTGGCGTCTAGCTAGAGGGGGTGTAGGTGGGTCTTCCAGAGGGGCGGTCGTTGTCATATCGCTGCGATGGCGAAGCTCTGAGAGAAGCGCTTGCGATTGACCTCAGAAAGTGATAGCGTGATATGTTTTGTGATGGGTCGCATTGGAAAAGTAAAATGTTAGATCAGTGGTGCTAGGGAGTATGGAGCAAGAATTATGATAGAGACACTCTTAAAACATACTTTTCCGGTTCATAGCCAGGAATTTTCGACTTGTTATGAACAAGTTACCTTTTTCTCTCACGTATAAATATGCTTCATCGGGTGAGGAGGGGGAGGGGGAAGTCATTACCATTGCCATGACCTTCAAGAGATCGCATCAGTGTTTATCTCTTTGACCCCACTGAACGTGCCCTTGTAAGCAACACCTTTGCCGCATCTTTCCACAGGAACTTTCATGGCATGATATCTCTTGTGCCATAACCGTTTATCAGATCGAAGCATGCCCTGTGGTTATATACCTACCCCGGAAATCCGCAGCACGTCGGAGTCCCCACTGGTTTGGCATCAACGCAATAAATCAACCGATACGTCCGTGACATGCAGGGCGAACGACGGGGCATAGAAATAAGCCTTGAGCCTCCATTGGCGCCCATGCCGATGATCCAGTGAAGGATGCTACCTACCTCAGCTCCGCCAGGAAGCACAGTAAAAACGCTCATCCTACAGAAACAAACGTTTCAAATTGTATGGATGGATTTCCTTCTTCGTTCTCACGCGCTATCGTTCATCAGAGCGCATAGCATCTTTCCCGTTCGCTTAGATGCCGCATGCGAAACCACCACTCAGAGAGCTGGCAGAGACGTAGGGCACAGATCAAGCAATCCGGCAGATGATGCCAGAACCCACCGCACCACAAAAGCTCCACTATCAAACATAAAACATCGAATCTTTCAAACTGCGCAACCGTCAGCCCGCCCGCTCCAAACTCCCCACTGGGACGGAAAGGGGGGAATGCGAGAGAAGAAAATAGACGCAATTGCCGGTGCAACAAAGAGACTCACTCCGGATGCACGCCGCCCGTCCACGGGCTCCGCGCGAAGTCGAACGCCGTCCCCGGGGGCCTGTCGCGCGCGCCGAGGTGCTGCAAGAGGTAGCAGCGGCCGCGCTCGCACAGGATGTCGGCGTAGTAGGCGGGCGGGCAGACGGAGACCGCTTTGGTCGCGGCGCCGTAGTGGTAGCAGAGGTTGTGCGTGAGCGTCTCGAGCTGGCCGCCACCGAGGCCGATTTCGTCGTGCAGGACGACGTAGTGGGTTGGTTTCGCCTTGGGGTTGAGGGGTTTCAGTGGGGTTTTGAGATATAGCCGGGGGATGCGGGGCTTACGGTTCCTTTGAGAGCTGCGTGCGATTGCAGGTAGAAGTCCCAGCCTTTCTGCATCGTGATGCCCCGGTCGACTACTGTGCCGTTGAGGGGGTTCCCGAGGAGCTTCGTCCTTTGTCTGTCTTGGAAGTGACCCGTGTCGACGTGGCTCATGTCTGTGGGGTAGAACCGGGTGTGGTGCCGCTTGGCAACGATGACGAGGGTGATTTTTGGTGTTGGTATCTTTTTCTGTCCGTACATCACCTTGCACACCTCTTGCATGGGCTTCAGCTCTAGATCCACCACTGCCTGGTACTGACCTTCGGAAACGCCTAGAGGATTGACGAGGTCAGCACTAGATGTGTTCTTTCGACCCTTCAAAGACTCACCATCGCGGTAGATAATGATGTTTGTGGGCAACTTTTTGCGATTATCGCTGAAAACTTTCAGACGCTCTTCCAGCATGCTTCCAATGTTTTCAACCATGACTTCTTCCCCCTCGGGAAGGTTCTGAGCGCCGCTTTTCTCCCTCTCCTTTCGAACTTTCAGGATCTCTTGCCTGCCTTTCTGGATTCTGAAACTGCCAGGCCATCGAGTGTGCGAAGGGTCCACACTCGCAACCATACCGACTGTACTTGGCGCGTTTTCCATGCTTCTGGGGGCCGGGTGCGTCACATCGATGCCAACAACCATTGTAGGTTCTTTGGACAAGATGCCCAGGTCTTTATCCGAGACTCTGTGATTGACGCCGCCGAGCTTCAAGTTGAACTTGTGCGTGACGTTGGCGAAGTACGTCATGTTTTCGCCTAGCTTATTAGACAGTGCGCAGACAGTATGGATGCCTGTAGGATTGTCAGCATCTGCATTGCCCATTCGATTGCTGAAGCAAGCATAGATACCATATTTGATGTCGGCCCAAAAATTGACCCGAGCGTATATCGCGGCGGAATAGAGCGGAAGGATCACCCAAAGGATTCGGACACCCCGCGCTTTGGCGTTCGCTATGACAGCTCGGATAGCTTCATCGTTCCGGTCATCATCACCGTGCCCGAGCAATTTCGCGTGGAATCCTTCATAGGGATTTGGCTGTATAGTTCCCATGCCGCATTGCCTCAAACTGTCCTGAAAGCATTTCCATGACTTGTCTGGTATTTTCGAAAAGCCGAACAAGACGTAAGACCAACTGTGGATGTTGACGTGTTCGACGAAATTCATCCCTAGGATGTTCCATCCTGCGAGCATAGGTTTCAGGGAGCTTCCAGCATATTGTACCGAGGGTGTGGGCAGCAGCCTTGCGTGTACAGAAAGCATTTTCGTGCTGACTGTAATACCGAAGGCACTCTGAGAAAATCAGCCCCACCTTGCAAGTACGGAGAGATATAGAGGACATGACCTACCATTATCTGACTCTCAGGCTGAATTCCGATGACATCCAATCCATCTTGGGTGATGCGCCTGGCATTTTCACTTGGGCCTCGAGCTGCAACATTGAGCATGTTGGTCGTCTGTTGATCTATTTCATTACACCAAGGTCAGAATTTTACCTTTCATAGCACGATATCAAGCTTTTGAGGTAATTTAAAGTGTGTTTGTCATAGATGATGATCTCGCCCAGTCGCGACAAGAAATCAAATAGAGGATCTACTCAGTTCACATACCACTCAGAGTGCCGCGGTATGGTTGCCCAGGCATGACAGTGCAACGTTCAGAAGGTATCCATGTTGGAACCTCATCCGTGCCTATTCTTCCCGTTAGAGCTCCTGTCTAGGTAGGTCCCTCGTCCACTCACCGCAGTTGATCACCAACTCCATGGGCTTTTCCAATGATTGTCCATAATCTGAGAAAACTATTAGCTTCAATCCATCAGACCGATGGACTCGACTTACGTTTGCGAAAGTAATCGCTGACGCTCATCATTCTAGCAGTAGATTCTGAATCGTAGAGAAATCTGATGGAGCTGCAGCTTCCGTAGTCGTGGTCAGCTCCTTTCGTGCCCTTCATCTTGAGACCACCATCGAGGTTGAGCATCTGCTTTCCAGCTTTATCAACAAATTTCTCGTACTTGTGCGAGAAGCCGCGGACCGTCTTCTCCCTGGTGACTTTCTCTCCATCGCGAGTCACTTGCGCAGTTTTGACTCGAAGCCTTTGGATAAACTCTTCCAGATCTCGACGTTTCGCTGGTGGTATACAACTTTGTCCCACGAAGCTGTACATCAACTTGAGCAGATTGATCTCCGGATAGAATGCAGAGCATTGAGCATTCAGGTTCAGTAGGACCCTTGAGGTCGAAGTCCGAATACTCGAGTAGTATCCGCGAACCGCAATCAGACCGTTGGTCAAATTGACATCGCGATATACGTGATCGAAGAGAAGGTTGCGCTCGTTCCTGGGATAGCGGAAGAATTTATTCTGACCGGCTTGGAAAATGGCTTGGTTTTTGTTGGGACCGCCTGCTATGATGATGTTCATCGCTTGTACCACCTCTAACCTGGAATTGAAATCGCTAGGATCGTCAGGCCTAGAATTGACGTACTTGATGAGCTCTGAGCTGGAGACCATCTCAATGTACAATACTGTGACATTGTATCTCTGTTCGCTGGAAGCTTGTTCTATGCTCGCTAGTGCCAATACTGCCATGCTCGCTAGTTCTTGTAGCTTGCTTGCTTGCGCCGTGCTTGCTTGCGCCTTACTTGCTTGTGCCTTACTTGCTTGTGCCGTGCTCGTTTGTGCCGTGCTCGTTTGTGCCGTGTTCGCTCGTGCCGTGCCAGTCTGGTGGCCCGGTCCCTCAAACGCGCCGCGATACACTTGGACATATTTCTTGGACGGCAAGGAACTGTCGTAAAGCCGTCCACAAGTGATCAGGGTGTTCGCATAATCGGTCGCAACACCTTGACCGAGCGCCCGAAAGTCGGGTTGATCTTCGAACAAGGCCTTGTAGAACTGTCGGCGTTTGCGGCCGTTCGGCAGCGCACGAGCACTGCTGTCGGGGGCGGGCTCGATCTTGACGTCGTATCTGAAGAGCTCCTTGTCCGTGTCGAGATCTACTTGGAAGTAGTTCGTGCGCATGTGGAATTCCTTCTCTCCATATCCTGGGCGTGGGGGTAGGTCTACATCACGGAGTGGAGGTTTTCCGAAGGCCTGATTAGCCTGGAGTATGTTATTGTCTTCTTTGTTGGTGACTTCAGGATCTGGAAGCGAATCTTCTTCAGCAGGGCTGGGATGGGAGAAGCCGGAGCAGTCAGTAGAGTAAGAAAAGGATACCTTGCTGGGGGTCAATCACCTGAAAGTAGGGTCTCCAGGTGTGTGTCGGTCGTTTCCTAAACCTAAAAAATTTGGTTTGTTTGCATCTCCAGTTTGTTGTCTTGGTATGTTCGCTCCCTGTCCACCGCCGGCACGACTCATCTTGAAATTGTTCCAGCAGTGTTACTCGACGCTGATCTCGACGAAAGCCAAATGCTTTCGCAAAGGAACCAAAGCCTCGGCTCTTGTGGTGTTTTCACTGGAAAGTGCAAAGGAAGAGATGCCGCAGGTCAAAAGGAGGCCTTACAGTTGACAAACAAAATCCGATAGATACTCAGTATATTTGGAAATATGGAAGAACGAAAAGTGATATTAAAGCTGGATGAAAATTATCTAGCCTCTGATGCAAACCGATGCAGGCAAACAGAAACAGAGACAGAAACAGAAACAGCAGGGTGTCCGGCTTACGTGGACAGCTTCGCCATCGACACGGGAAGCATCCGGCACGATCTCGCATGTTTCGGATTATTTTTGGTGGCATTCTTGTCGATAACACCGGAGCATGGTAGGACGTAGACTGTGCATTGAGTGAGGATATGGAGAGTGTTGTCAGCGTGCTCCCTTGTTTGCCCAGTGCCTCCGATGCACTCTAAGGATATGCATATTTGCCTAGTACTTTCCCTGTGTGTTCCAGCATCGTTATTCACAATTGCATTCATGTGGCTAGGCACTATTTGTCCCCATCGGCCATAAGATGGCTAATGACCCCGTAGCTAGACTCACCATACATCATCTATCACCACTGCTGCGCCCCGCTGAGAGAGAGAGATCAATGAGACGTCGATCGCACGTCGTAGATGTAATCTGATCGCAGTGCCTGGACGGGGTTTATTTAACAACCACAGAATGAGGTCAAGAGAACATTCGTAGGAAGTGGGAATCGAGGCGTTGTTTCAGCGCTTTTGTGTTGCCTGCACTCTAGAGAGTAGCAGGTGTGAACATTCTCCACCTTACCTTACCTTCCATTACCATACCTTCCCTTACCATACCTCACCCTCCCTTCATACCCATGCAGCCATTGTCGCGGACGAATCATCCTCACGCAGAAAGAACCCCACACCAACTCTTCTCCATTTCCCCCTTCGAATAAACCATACCGAGCACACCGAGCCACGATTCGCCAGATGCAGGCATAATCGCTACAGTATCGGTCACACATACCTACTCCGTTGTGTAGGGTAGTTCGCTCGCTGGCTCGCTGTTAGGGAGCTCGGGGCCCGGAGTTGGGAAGGGGGCTTCCCAAAGTCTGCTGCGGTAACCTACCTAGCCTTGTAGAGCATTGTGGCCGTGGTCAGGAGGGGTATACACTGCCAAAGCTTTCCTTAGAGAATCTACATCTTCTTCCACCCTCATCGAGTGCCGCGGAACCCACCATGTCTTTCCCGGGGGAAGGTATCTTCGTGGCTTTCCTACCGATTCGAAGCAAATCGAAGCACAAAGGCGGCCCGGATAATGTAGCACGTTAGGATGCATTGGTCTTAGTGGGTTCGCTACTTATGCTTCACCCTTTTCAGAGGAAGGATCAACAACAGCGCAAAACCACATTTTTGTTCCCACAACCACAACGACATCATTTATGGGCCTGAGGCCTACAGTACGGTAATCAGCTCATTATAAGGTATCTGCCCGTGCCCATAATGAGCGGTTTACACGACTGTAGGCCTCGGGTCCAAGGACACCCTGAAAATCGCGCAATGCCACGTACTCTTTCCGACAGTCAGGCCATCAAAAGCCTTTCTTTCGACTGAGCCATACTAGTCAACGATATGGATATCTACCGACCTCGCCCTCTCATAAGCCTATCATATTCAGCAAATACAGTCAACCTCTCGACACGTCCGCAAGATGCCACGTGTCATTTCAGCAAAGGCCGTAACGCCTCTACACTGTCAGATCTCAACATCTAGACATTACATTACATTTCACTTCACATCAAGCCTCCGCAATACCGACACACCCTCTTACCTCAAGAGGGCATATTCTTCTACCGTCATCGACTACCTATTCAGCCTACGACACGAGCGAACATCCACCTTGTCCTTTTCCGAGGTGCCTCGATGTATACGATTTCAAATCGTTCGACTTCGTCCTATCGAAACGTATCCGAATGTGGTTCCATCGGATCTTGAATCTCGGCCGCCTACCGAGTAACAGACTATACTGAGAAGTAGTGACCCTCAGCAGTCGTCAGGACAACTCCGTCTAGTGGGCTGGAATGGAAAAGAGTTGGGATTGGGATATTGTTCTTGGGGCCCCCGGGCTTAGAGGGGTCCCACCCCATACTGCAAAACTACATAGAAACACCAAGGGTTCCGGGTCAAAAAACGGGATATGTTTCTTTACGAAAGAGGTCCGGCGATAGTAGGGTAGCCTCTTTCAATGATTCAGGATTCAGGGCATTTGATAGATAGATTACATGATCTCGCATAGTCGGCCAATCAGGCAAGACTTCAGGGTAGTATGATATAATCAATCAAATCAATCAATCAATCAATCAATACCGAGCCGAAATGGCTTACTCTCCGTGAAAGACTAGCTTGTCTATCGGAATGGAGCCACATTACTCTGTAGTCCATACTGTCGCAAACAAGATTTAACAACAACAGGTCACGACAACGCAAGTAGGATTGACGTTTTAAATTAAAAGTACTCTAAGTTACTCTACTCTCTAGGGCTAAGGCTAGGCTGAATATCTACCGACCTTACCTTACCTACCTTACCTGACCTGGTATGGTACCTTAGGAAAGAGGGTCTCGAAACGAGGTAGAATTCATGCAGAAAGAATGCAAAGAAAGAAGACTTGCATGTCGGCATATACAAGTTTGAATTGAAAATTTTTCAAATACTCGTGATCATATCATGCAACATCCATGGCTCTTACACCATGTTCGCCGCTATCGCTGCTTCACTCAATTGTCAAATTGAAGACTTTGATTGTCCCTTATCTTCGGCACTTGGCATGACAGTGAGCTGTAATCAACGTGCAGAGTGCAGCAGATTGAGTAAAACATGTTAAAAGACCCCACGTACCTGAGTTGGGTCCAGTACCTAAACTCCAATAACATACGTTACTTACACGAGATGCATGAGGAGGTACATTATTGCTTATGCATCCATCACTTACTCAAAATTGATATGTTAAGGTATCCAACCGAAAGATATGAATCGTCGCTTTCTCGAAAATAGCTGCTGGATCAGGCTTAATACTTGACTAGATCAACTAGTTGAGGTCTTTATTTTAAGCAGAAGTACTAATAAGGCGAACGCTATCAACTCGAGTAAACTGTGCCAGTGTGATTTTTAATCTATCTGCATGCTGAGCGTGGATCTGCTTACGACCGCACAAATGAGCAAGCTAGGTACTTCGATATATAAACCATCGCCATCACAATTATCGGTAATACCCTCCCCAGTCGCCCATCTTTACACGGCAAAGAGTACGCCTATAGTAGCCGTATACTGCAATTTGTATTATCATTTCTTTATCAAGCTTTATTACTTCCAGTATGAATGCGAAGATCGACTCTAGCTGGGAAATTGTTAGCCAACTTCGGCGCCTTGTGTCGCCTTCGATATCAATCAATCTCACCATTGCTGTGTGTTCCTGTTCACCTCAAAAACCGAATACTTGGCTAGCTGCTAAGCAGACTCTTCCAATCTAGGTCATACTTGTACTTGCCATTCGCTCTTTCTATAATGTCTACTGTCACCCTTTGTCGTCGTACAAAGGTCCCGCATATCTCGTGGCCTCCGATGTACCCCTAGCTTTAATGCAGCTACGGGGCACAAGCCATCACGCACTTAAAAAGGCCCACGACAAGTATGGCAGCGTTGTCCGCATTTCCCCCAACACGCTTTCGTTCATTGAACCCTCAGCTTAGACCGATATCTACGGACATCGAAAGGGTCGAGTGGTCCTACCAAGGGATCCTCTTTTCTACAATGAGATGCTGCTCGACCGAAAGACCATAACCATGGCTAGTGACGATGATGCTTTACCGATTCGCAGAGCTATGAACCCGGCCTTTTCGCACAAAGCTCTGTTGCAGCAGGAACCTATGCTGCTGGGCCATATTGATCATCTAGCAACGCAATTGGCCAAGACAAGCCGCGAGAAGGCCAGTGTCGATTTACGCAAGTGGTTCACCTTCTTGATGTTTGACATTAACAGTGATTTCGCATTTGGCGAAGATCTAGGGTGCGTGGTAACCGGCAAATATCACGAATGGGTGCAGTTCGTGATTGACTACTTCTACGCAGCCACTCTCATCCACCAATGCCACAAGTTCTGGCCGTTGAATAGATTGCTGGCGTCCCTCATCCCGCCCTCAGTCAAAGACAGAAAGGAGCGCCATAGCGAGGCATCCTTGCAGAGGATTCGCCGCCGAATGAAGACACCTACAGAACGACCAGATTTCATGTTTCATTTCTTGCGCCATGCCGAGAAGGAACAGCTTAGCGCGCCAGTGATTGAGGCCCAAGCGACTATCGTCATCCTAGCTGGCAGCGAAACGACCGCCGTCGCGCTTACAGCAGCCGCTTATCACATCCTCAGTAACGATGATGTCTACAAGAAGCTTTCCGACGAGATTCGAACTACCTTTGCTACCTCAGCTGAGATAACTATTCAAGCCGTAGCATCGAAGCTGCCGTATCTGGATGCTGTTGTGAAAGAGACTCTACGTATCAGTACGCCTCTTGCCAACGGTTTTACGAGAGTAGTACCAGATAGTGGTGTCTCGATTTGCGGAAATTGGGTCCCTCGGACTGTGAGAACACCTTCTCCGTGTTTGCCGAGATATTAGGTGTCTTGGAATTTCAACATTGCTAACATCTGAATATCCAGACCGTTGTTACGATCAACCAGTACTGCGCCAACACATCCGCGCAAAATTTCCGCGACCCGAATACCTTCATCCCAGCCCGGTGGCTCAACGATCCCGCTTATGATGGCGATAAAAAAGAAGTGGTGCAGCCATTCTCGGTCGGCCCGCGGGACTGTCCCGGCAAGAGGTAAGCAATACTATTAGTACAATAGACCTGGCTCCTACAACACTTCAAGCCTCAAACAGTACATTGACTGGGTTGTACAGGTTCGCCCTCAACAACCTTAGCTTATCGCTGGCTCATCTCATTTGGAACTTCGACATGAAGCTTGGTGACGGGACTGCGGGTTGGGCGGTGGATCAGAAGATCTTCAACGGATGGCTACAGCCTGAGCTGCCTGTCTTACTTGAAAAGCGATATTGATCTATTCTCGTTCCGACAAAGCGACAAAGGGAGTGCCAGGCGACCCGTGCGTGTGAAGTGCTCTGCGGTCAGTGACATCAACTCTGCTCTGTCCTCGTTACTCTTTACTCTTTCAAAGATGCGCTAGGCGGTTTCCATAGTGTCAGCTCTCCAAAGAAGTCGCTCCTTGTTGGACATGAACTCCCACATATATGAGAGGATATAGCAAACGTTATGCATGGAGAGCGAAGATGTTTACTCAGGTTCGGACGCGTTACATGAAGATAGTGACAGTCGTTGCAACAAGTTTCCTCCTTAAGAATCCTTCTTTTATCTATGAGAGAATCGATTTTTGCCAGGAAGAGCCAAACTGTCCTGATCCATATCCACAAAGATTGGCGCACCTCGACAGAAAGAGAGCCTCTTTCCATGCGGAATTGCCCCGATGCATTGCTCTTGCTACATTCTCCTAACACCTCTCAATATGCTAATGAGTATCTCTAGACGTTCCGCACCCTAAACGATCGTCAAATATCCAACCAAACAGAGACACCTGCTCTTTCATCGGCAATTGTCCTCTTACAAACAATCAAACCATGGCTGTACTATCCTAGTCTTGAGAGCTGACGGGTGTTACTTGACAGGAAGTCAGAAAAAAGTTGTTTGAAGCAGGAAAACCAACCTTCGTCTACGGACAAGGACGATCGTTCTGGATTCGGTTCGATGACAATTGCCACACTCCCTGAATGCTTTACCTACCGTTGCTCAAGTGATGATGTGAGGCTGCTCAGACCCCTAGTGTGCTAGGGTGGTGTGGGCTTGGGATCTTGGCATGTATCTGCGACACTTGTCGACACTGAGCCTTTGATTCCTCGAGCTTACTTTGCTGTTCTATCGTCAAAGCGGGATCTTATAAAAGTTCATTTGGCTCTGAATGCTCATCGCCACGTCTTATCTCCATTCCACTCAATGCTGATCGATGTACCTTGTAGCGTTTCCACTGAGGTGGTATACCCGAGCCCAAGGACTAGCCGGCATGAAGCACCCTTTCCGCACATAATTAAAAATGTCGGTATCCACGCCCTGCAAACCTGATTAGCAATACAAATTTCAAATCGCTCGTCTTTCTCCGATGTTTGTCAAGCATAGACCAATACTCTACTGCCAACGAGAGACGGCTCCACCGACTGAATCAACAGCCACTCAGACCATCGCCACCATCGCTTTTGGTGTCACCGCGACCTTAATAAGGGTGTTCACCACCTGGCAGGGTCGCAGAGCCTGGCGAAAATTGTACCGACAGGAGAGCGAGCGAAACGCCGAGTCAAATATTGAGTCACGTGATTACTCCGTCCATGGTTGGCCGAAAAAGTGCCTGCTAATCTCCGCTAGCAGCCAACTTCGAACTCGAAGCAAGTCCATCTTCCCATGTCTTCGAGCTTCCGGCAAACCCTTTTTCCAGAAATCCCAGAAGGGCGAGACTTCCGGGTCCGCTTCCAGCCTTTACTGCATCGACCGCGACTACATCTTCGCCAGCTTGGTTTTTTCTGCGAGCAAAGGGTTGGGAGAGGAGATAGAGGGTCCGGCAGACTTCGTACACTGAATCTGGACGTGTGGTCGTCCTTGACTTGTAATGTTCGTTATTGTCGTCACACTGTCTTCACCGAGAGTTTTGGTCATTGCAGTAAGGTCTGCTTCGTGTAGCTATTGCGCGCTGGTGGTGGATACTTTCTCAAGGCGATCTTTGTCATTCAACGTCCAGCGACAAAGTGTCTCGACTCCGCATGATCTTGTGAGATCTGAAGTAACAGAATGTAGCACGATTCATGCGTAGAACTCCCGAACGAAGTCAGACGCGTCAACCGAAGTCCCTAAAACTTTCCCAAAGACTTCTTCTCTTATCTGAAAAGGAGTAGATTTAAATAGGGAGTATCAAGCTGTTCTGATAGGTATTAGCTCGGACTCAAGAGTATTGAGGAGACGAAAGGGTTTCGTCTGCTTCTAGTGCGCTAGCAAGTCTCGAGATTGATATGGCTTATTTGAATAGTAATAGAGGATACTGTCCTGTAGTCTGCTGTCCATGGAATATTTGGACGTATGAATCTCACGAAGCAGGCCCGCAAGGGAGGTCAGCTCCGGCTTACGGCGAAGACAGGCAAGTGCTGTTATTCCAGGCGCGACTTATTGCAGTCAGTTTCTCTTGAACATTACCCTGGGTTACATGCGCGGTACATACTCGTAGATCGCTCTGCTGAAATTGTGTTAGAGCCAGCAGATACTTGCATAGGCGCGCTGAACCGGATGTTCAGTACAATCCCCATTGCAAAATCTCATGCCCACGCAGCAAATTTGGCGCGGAGGAACATTTTGATAGAGTCTGCCGTACACTTAGCCCTAACCTGAGCCACTCTAACCCGATACTGCCTTTAAGTAGGAGACGCGTTCTCAATATACGCGTCAAGTCGCGTCCATGTGTCAAAGGACTCCTCTACAACCTTGACCTCCACAATCCTTATTCAACAACCATCTGCGAGATATGTCTTCACCAGCTCCCCGTCGGTCGCGGCCAGCGTCAGTGCAAGGAACACCTCAAGCCGCACGGCAGAATATAACGTCTTCATCCCCGCTTTTTTTCCAGTCGTCTCCAGCAGCGCCTAACGATAATGCAAATGGAAATGCCAACATGGATATCAGCTCGCCTCTAAAGCAGGTTTCTGTTGCGGGCAGTACTCCTCGAGGCCCGCCAGGCGGTAGGTCAAGGACCTGCAACAGAATGCATCACGGTCACTAATCTTGTAGATTCATCCCCAATCCGCTACGCATCATCGTCTAGTCCCACACGAGCTGCTACCAATGGTGACCGACAACCCGATATCCCCACAAGCAGCAGCGGTCTGTTCATTCGATCTTCGAGATCATCTGCACCCGGCACATCTGGCCTCAACAACTCAAGGCGAGGTGACATCCACTCCGACGTCTTTGGTTCAACCCCAGGGCGCCGTCGCCGACTGTTCGTTGACGAGAATGGCGTGCCTGTTCGAGATGGGGCTCCCTCCGATCCGGCCACCTTTTCCAACCTGGATCCTACCACATCAGAGGCCGATGCAATTGGAGGCTCATCTACAAGAATCATTTGGGGGACGAATATCTCCATACAGGATACGATGTCTACGTTCAAGGAGTTCCTTTTAGGCTACCAAAAGAAATACCGCATGTGGGCCGACGGTGCTACAGAGGAAGAGACTTCTGAGCCTGGCAGTGGAGGCAATGAGAGGGAGTATGTTGAGATGCTGAACAACATGCGCCAATTGGGGGTTACCGGCCTTAACCTGGACGTCCGTAACCTCAAGGCGTTTCCATCCACTGTTAAATTGTGGCATCAGTTGCAGGCATATCCGCATGAGATCGTCCCGCTCATGGATCAAGCAATTAAGGATGTGATTGTGGACCAAGCCGAGGAAGAGATGAACAGATTGCGATCAGAACAACAGCTACAGCGCGCACAAGCGAGGTCTGATAGCTCTGTGCCAGCAGTACCAAGCTCAGAGACCAACGGACATGTTGAGCAGCTGTCGATGATTCCGGACTTGGTACAAGAAGCGGAGACAAAGGTGTATAAAGTTAAACCGTTTGGACTCGATATTTCTGTGAACATGAGAGAGTTGAATCCCAATGGGGAGAATATGTGTGAGAATGAGTACTCATGTAGTGCTGACACTGCTCTAGACATGGACAAGATGGTCAGTATCAAAGGCCTTGTCATACGGACTACTCCAGTCATACCAGACATGAAGACAGGTAAGGGGGAGAAGGTCAAATCCCACCAAAGAGAGAAGACTGATAGAATTTCTAGCGTTTTTCCGATGCCAGGTCTGCAATCATGCAGTCAACGTTTCGCTTGATAGAGGAAAGATTGCTGAACCAACAAGATGCCCTCGACAAGCCTGCCAGTCTCAGAACTCGATGCAGATTGTGCACAATCGTTGCGAATTTGCGGACAAGCAAGTGATCAAGCTTCAAGAGACCCCGGACAGCGTGCCAGATGGCCAGACACCCCACTCAGTATCTCTCTGCGCGTACGAGGAGCTTGTTGATGTGTGCAAAGCTGGTGACCGCATTGAAGTGACTGGTATCTTCAGAAGCAACCCAGTCCGCATCAATCCGAGGCAACGGACAATCAAGGCTCTATTCAAAACGTACATTGATGTTCTGCATATTCAGAAAGTCGACAAGAGGAGACTTGGCATTGATGTTTCGACGATCGAGCAGGAGCTCTCTGAACAGGTCGCGGGGGATGTTGAACAATCCCGAAAGATCAGTGAGGAAGAGGAGCAAAAGATTAAAGCTACCGCTGCCCGAGGTGACGTCTACGAGCTGCTAGCAAGATCTTTGGCACCAAGCGTTTATGAGATGGACGACGTAAAGAAAGGTATCCTGCTTCAACTGTTCGGGGGAACAAACAAGTCATTCGAAAAGGGAGGAAGCCCAAAGTACCGAGGAGACATCAACGTGCTGCTCTGCGGTGATCCTTCGACATCCAAGTCCCAGCTCTTAAAATATGTTCACAGAATCGCACCTCGAGGAGTGTACACAAGCGGTAAGGGTTCTTCAGCTGTTGGTCTGACGGCCTATATCAGCCGAGATCCCGAGACACGACAAGTCGTTCTTGAGTCAGGAGCTCTGGTGTTGTCCGATGGAGGAGTCTGCTGCATCGACGAGTTCGACAAGATGTCAGATTCGACTCGTTCGGTCCTGCACGAGGTGATGGAGCAGCAGACCGTTTCCATTGCCAAAGCTGGCATAATAACGACATTGAACGCTCGAACTAGCATTCTCGCATCCGCAAATCCAATTGGAAGCAAATACAATGTCAATCTTCCGGTACCACAAAACATTGATCTTCCACCAACACTCCTATCTCGATTTGATTTAGTCTACCTCGTCCTCGATCAAATCGACGAGCAAAATGACCGACGATTGGCACGACATCTCGTGGGTATGTATCTCGAGGATACACCCGAAAATGGAAATGCTCAGGAGGTCCTCGTAAGTTGTCCTTTCCCACAAAACAATACATGGTTTCTAATTCATCCCCAGCCCGTCGAATTCTTAACCTCCTACATCTCTTATGCACGTACAAAATGCCAGCCGAGAATCACACAAGCTGCTTCCGAAGCTCTCGTCTCTGCATACGTCCAGATGCGTAAACTTGGAGAGGACGTACGCGCCGCTGAGCGCCGCATTACGGCCACGACTCGGCAGTTGGAATCCATGATTCGCTTAGCAGAAGCTCATGCCAAGATGCGCCTGGCTGAGGAAGTCACTGCTAATGATGTGCATGAAGCTGTGCGATTGATCAAATCCGCACTCAAGCAGGCTGCCACAGATGCAAGAACAGGCTTGATTGATATGGGTCTCCTTACCGAAGGTACTAGCGCAAGTGAGAGACGACGCAAGTCGGACTTGAAGAAGGCCATCACGGATTTACTTGATGAGATGACTAGATCAGGAGGATCAGCCCGATACAGCGAAGTGTACAGGCGAGTCAGTGAGCAGGGTAGCGCGCAGGTCGAAGGGACAGAGTTTGCCGAGGCACTGAGAAGTCTGGAGCAAGAGGGTCAGGTCGTAGTGGGAGGAGAAGGGCCACGAAAGAACATCAGGCGGGTTACTGGCGTCGCTTGATCTCAACAAGATCAGGTGCCCGACGCATTAATGATAGGTCCTTGCATTCGAAGCGGTCACGGAGGATAGTTCCCGTGTGTTTTACATCAATGGTGTTGATAGCCTGAATTTACAAATGTCAAACATAGTTATCTGCCTTCGACTCTCCCGCGCTATGAATTCCCACATACCAATTTATACCAACGTATTCGAGAAGTTGAAGTGTGCTTTGAGTGGAGCGGAAAGATTGTCGGAAAAGAACCAGTTCCACGGACTCCCTTACCGACAGCTTACCGTACTCGCTACTAAAGCATGGTGAGAGCACGGGCCTGGTCCCCAGGCGACCTTCTTGAATTCTTGAAACCTCAAACAGTTCGGATTACCTATATATTGGCTTGCGGCCAACTGCTTACGTTCTCTGGCATTTGTTTGTTTATCTTTCTGCTAGGTACCAAATAATCAGTAACCATCAGATCTGAAGATTATCACGATTGGGTTTTGATAGGGCTGACTAGCGCGTCCGTCGCGTCACGAATCACGTAACGTGACCTGGTCAAGCTCCCTTGCTTCAGTCAATTGGACTTGGACTTGGATTTGCTCTCGCCATGGCGACACCCCTCAAGCGTAAAGCCGGCGACATTGCTACCTCCACCGCTAAGAAACCCAAAGTCAATGCCAGCATAACTTCCTTCTTCTCTTCGCCATCCAGCACGGCAAAGCCAGCCGCTGCAGCCGCATCGACCGCATCTTCGACCGTCCCTTCCTTTCCTGTCACAACTGTCAATGACGCCACTCAAAAGCACACCACAGCAACAACCGCCACCACCACTGCATCCATCTTCCCCTCTACCCCTGCAGCTCCAATCCCAGCAGAATCAGCCGCGCCGTTACCGAAGTTCGACAAGGCGAAATGGGTCGAGAAGCTAACGCCCGAGCAGAAAGATCTGCTAGCATTGGAGATTGCATCGCTAGACGAGAGCTGGCTGGCCCAATTGAAGGATGAAGTTGTAACCAAAGACTTCCTGGATTTGAAGCGTTTCCTCAAGAAAGAGCATGATAATGGGAAGAAGATATTTCCACCTGCAGCTGATGTGTATTCATGGTACGTTTGAGCTATTGTCACCTCTACATTCTCCCATATCATACATATTGTTAACGAAGCCTATAGGTCCCGTCATACGCCCCTAAACACTGTCAAATGCGTGATCGTAGGCCAAGACCCCTACCATGGCCCCAACCAAGCCCACGGTCTTTGCTTCTCCGTTCGGCCCCCCACCCCTGCGCCCCCGTCCCTTGTGAGCATCTACAAGCTTCTCAAGATAGAATATCCCGACAGCTTCGAACCTCCTCCAAAGCGTGGGGGCTTGCTCACCCCTTGGGCAGACCGTGGCGTACTACTCCTGAACACGTGTCTGACCGTGAGAGCGCACGAGGCGAACAGCCATGCAAATCATGGTTGGGAGAAGTTCACGCAGAAGGTGATTGATATCGTGGCGAGGAGGAGGACGAATGGGGTGGTGTTTCTGGCGTGGGGGCTCCCAGCCGGGAAGCGGGTGGCCAAGTTGGATAGGGTGAGGCATTGCGTGCTGCAAAGTGTGCACCCGAGTCCTTTGAGTGCGTCCAAAGGGTTTGTAAGTGCTGAATTGCGATTCATGTCCCAGTGGAAGTATTTGCTAACGTGCTTTCGTAGTTTGAATGCGGACATTTCCAGAAGACCAATGCGTGGTTGAAGCAGAGATATGGAGAGGATGGGCCCATTGATTGGAATTTGGACGTCCCTCCGGAGAAGGCTGGTGTTTAGTAGGGAAAAGCCATGAGTTGGAAGAGCGCATACAAGGAGTAGTTGTGACATTTGGTGTAAGGCAGGTGGTCCAACTTGATGGCATTGATGACCCATCTATCCCTATCACGATTCCCCGTCTTGTTTGAAGGTGTACAAGGAATATGAGAGGTCTCTGTAAATAGAGACTACGATAAACTTCACAGTGACACTGAACCAGTGAGCCGAAGCCACCCGTAACTAATCTCTCAGAGACGTCCAACAGGTCAGCAAAATCCTCTCCATGGGTTGCAAATCTCCAGTTCGCCCTCGATGTAAGCGAAGTTATCGCGCGTTTGTCCTGGAACGCAGATGATTCACGTCCCATGTAAGCTAGCTGTTACCTCCACATTTCCGATTGACCCGAGCTTCGCTGTACTAGTCATCTGGCTTTGCTGCTTGCATAGGTTACGGTGGCCTTGTAAGCAAAACAAATCAGAAGCTACTGCCAAACCAGGTGCACATTTTAATTTTAATTTTCGTCTATCAGTGCTTCTCGTGCAATGCCATACGATAATGCTCATTCTCCGACACTCTGTACCATATTGAAGCGAAGCCACTTGTGTTCTCTTCCGTTCCGACATCTTTGCGCCACAGCATCGCTTCTCTAGCTACTCTATGATGGGAGATAGGTATGTTGGCCATGGTCAGTGGAATCAGAATTCTGTCCGATTTGGCATACAGTCTACAGACGATGTCAGTGCAGCCAGTTGCTATTGCTAAGGCAGGGGTGAAATTTGAGCCCTAGGGGATGCATCAATAAGGTAAGGTAAAAGCCTGCCCACGCTGCCTTAGATCACAGTCGGTGTCAAAAGTCATCGTCCTCCAAAAGCTTACCCGGCCATAGCAGTATAACGTATTTCTTAGCGGGCAGTAGACCAGAAAAATCCGACTTCTTCTATCAATGAATACAATATCATAAGGACTGAAGATATCAGAATTTCGATTTATTGTAGTTACAAAGAAGCCGTTTAGGAAAATTTAGTGACAAACTGTTTCTTTCTAGGACTATGGCATTGACATGTCCAGAACATTTGATTCAAATCCTAAATCATTATCAAATAAAGCAGAGTGCGCCCTTAATCATATTAGATGATAGAATTGTATATGAGAATTGTCAGAATTTGGGTTCCCAGCCTTTTCTCCGGCTATGACTTTTGCGCATGTCGGCTATCACCAGATTTATATGTGATTAAAGACATGCCCCAGGAGAGTTCTGAGATGGAATAATTCAAGCAACCTACACACCACTCTTTATGTACCTGATATTTTGACAAGAATCCCTAATTGATTTTACCTACGGCTGGATTAGACTAGAAGGATGGTCAGACGTTTCACACGGACTGTGAATCCAACAGCTACTTTAAGTACCTACCTTAAGGACCCTCTAAGGTAAGGTAAGCCGCCCCGGGACAGCCGGGACGAGCCGCTGTACACTTTTAACTAGGCCAGGGCCAAGTGGACACTCTTCCGAAAAAAAAAAACAGAAAAAAAAGCCCCCCTACGGCTAATGTGGTCTAACCAATCATATTCATCCCGGCCAGATCTGCTCCTTTGATCGTAGTATCTGCTATAGTTGTATTGTTTGTTTCTTACTGTTAGATCCCAGCCTTGGATTTAAGAATAATATTTATCTTTCCCTCCAGTTTTCTACTCTCCCGTTCATTCTGAATTCCTCGCTGCTGAGTAGCTTGATATCCCTTTTATCGGCTCAGACCACTTTCCTCCTCCATCACTTGCTCCAGCAACATGGCTATCATTAAGATATTGGTGCTTGGAAGCGGCATGGTAGCTCGTCCTTGTGTGGAGTATTTGGTGAAAGATTCTAAGAACAATGTAACAGTTGGTAAGCATCTCTGCTCTCCGAAGTCTCACATCTTGGAGTATACTTAATGCTCTTCCATTAGCCTGCCGAACCTTGTCCACGGCTCAAAGTCTGGCATCAAGTCTACCTCAGACTACGGCCATCTCTCTGGATGTTTCCAATTCCACCGACCTTGAAAAGGCGATCCAATCTCATGATCTTGTGATTTCACTCATTCCATATATCTATCATGTTATAGTGATCAAATTAGCCATCGAAAACAAAATCAATGTTGTGACTACGAGTTACGTCTCCCCCGCGATGAAAGAGCTAGAAAATCCCGCAAAAGAGGCGGGAATTGTGGTTTTGAACGAGGTTGGCCTAGATCCCGGCGTAGATCACCTGTATGCAATCAAGAAGATTTCAGAAGTTCATTCCAAGGGTGGGAAGGTGTGTCCATGTCTATCTGAGTTGACCATGTCATGAGGTGACTGATGGATTTGAAACAGGTGAAGGAATTTCACAGCTATTGCGGTGGTCTGCCAGCGCTTGAATGCGCAAACAATCCTCTGGGGTTCAAATTTTCTTGGTCTCCGAGGGGCGCCATCATGTCGCAGATGAACTCAGCCTCATTCATTCTCAATGGCAAACAAATCGACATCCCCGCCAAGGACCTTATGGCTACTGCTAAACCGTACTTTGTCACGGAGGGCTACGACTTTGTGGCCTATCCCAACCGTAACTCTGTTCCCTTTCGCGAATTCTATAAGATCCCTGAAGCGCATACGGTGGTGAGAGGATCGCTCAGATACGAAGGAAATCCGGCGTTCATCAAGGCGTTCGCGGATACTGGTTGGCTCGATGCTAATGAGAAGGATTGGCTGAAGCCGGGGATTACCTGGGCTCAGATCACTCAGCATGTTACTGGTGCCGTCGATTCAACGGAGAGGTATGTACCTCGATTCCGGTCTATCCTTGAAAAAACTAACCCGCCTCTGTCTCAGTTCTCTTGTCGCCAGCATCAGCGAGAAATGCAGGTTTTCCAGCGAGGCTGAGAGCGACCGTATCATCTCGGGCATGCGATACTTCGGTCTCTTCTCATCCGAGAGAGCAACTGTACGCGGAGGCAACCTTTTGGACACCCTATGTGGCCAACTGGAGCAGCTTTTGAGCTTTCAGCCTGGCGAACGAGATCTTGTCATGCTTCAGCATAAGTTCGTTGTAGAGTGGGAGGATGGAAAGACAGTAAGTGATACATCACACTGGATGATCTGTTAGAAGCTGCGGCACTTCGTGCAGGCTCAACCCGTCTGTTGGCCTGTATAAAGTGGGCACGATTTATAAGAGTCCCTGATACGCTCTGACCCTTCTCTCTATTTTTGAGCTCAACAAGTCTTCGAGACAGAGCCCTTCAATACTGCTATTTCTTTGGACAAATAACTTGGTACAGCTCTAAAGGACACACATCGGCTAACGATTCCTCGCAGGAAACATTCACCTCTACGCTTGAGCTGTTGGGAGATCCGGAGGGATACTCGGCCATGTCCAAATCAGTTGGCGTGACTTGTGGCATAGCTACTCAGATGCTGCTTGACGGCCACCCTGCCTTCAATACTCCAGGCATCCTCGCGCCGTATGAGAAGGAGATGTGTGATCCCATCAGAGAATCACTAGAGCGTGAGGGAATCAAGTTAGTCGAGAAGGCCCTGTGAAGGGCGACCGACAGAGATAGTGGAATTGAGGTGTTTTGGCCCTGCGTTAGTACAAACTTGAAGATAAATGACGGGTTCGACATCAAATTCTCGCTGACATCCAGTCTCAACATTTCTCCTCGATCCACGAGGCTGACTGTTTCGTGCAAATTCAACTGCTCCTGGATGGAGCTCTTGCTCTTAACCCTACAGGATTCATCATTCTATATAGATATGAGGGGTTTTAGAGAGAAGATCTTGGGCATGGGGCACACATTTTTTCACGCCGTCATAGAGGGCTGTAGAATCTACTCCTGTTCACAGCGGATGAGTTTTTACGACCCTCTACCAACGATCCGAATTTCCATCATGAGCATCACTGTTCCCACACTCCTGTGTTGAAATCTTGATGAAGGCTGGTTGTTTTTCAATATTCTATAGAGATAATTCTGCTACTTTTGGTGCATGCCAAGCAAAACAGACAAATTGAGGTATTGTTTACGCGTTCAATATTTCTCTAACCGAAGCGCCGCCTCTCTCCAAAGTCTACCGCGACGCTGCCAATTCTCTTTCGTCAGCGGACTTGTCAAGGATACGATACGGGCAGCGCATGATTGAAGCCGAATATATTAGAAGGATCCCAAATTTTCTTCAGCTTTGCAAGCCCTGGCAATTTGCTCCTCCCGTACATTGATTCTAGCGACTCGTCACCATGACTGTACCCAATGTATGCGTGGAGAGACGGATATCCAGCCGTTGTGGTGAGTTCTGAGCGCAAATTCCGAGCGAAGTCGTCGATACTGTTTGCGAGAGTGTCGTTGGTCCAGGTCATTGAGAGCTGGCTTTTGTGGAATCAGCGGATGCCGACGGAATATAAAAGACATCTTAGTCTAGCATTGGATTTTGGGAGGCGAAAAGAACTGCCGGAACACATACATCTGAGCCTGCACGTCTCGCCACGGATATGCAGTCGCATGCTCGGGTACAGCCCTTACAGCCTCATTTGGATAGAATTGGATTTCAATGCTACTACCATTGGCGTTGGGGAACGTCTGGTAGAAGTCGACCATTTGTCCAAAGGTATCGGTCAAGGTGGGTGCAGATATATTTCGAGTCGAGACGACGTAGCTGCTATGAACGTTTCCCTTTATGGAGAAAATGTTGTCAAGGCCGAACCCCGACGTAGGAATGAGCTTATTCCAGGGTACAATAGAGATGTCTTGCACGATTGGGTCGAGCTCTAGGAAGGGCTCGATGAGCGCTATCCCTTCGTCCTTTGGGCCGGCATAAACGGCATTTAGGATTATGACAGGCTGATGAGAGGAACATTAGATGCTAGGTATGGAGGCTGGCGGGGTGACGTGATATGACTCACACCTCCATGAGTCATGTTATAATCAATCAAGGTGAAAAGTGAGAGTTCAGGGGACAATGTGCCCTGATACGTAGCAAGAGTTTCGAAATATGAAGTATTGGCGCTGGCAGGAAAGACCATGTCCGCATTCATGACGAGACCTTTATTGGTAAGATTGGAAACTCTGTACGTCGCCTCTAGGATGACGCCAAAATTGGTGCCTGCGCCACGCAGGCCCCAGAAGAGATCCGGGTGCTCATGGGCAGAGACAGTGACAATCTCGCCTTGAGCTGTCACCATGCGAAGGGAGAGCAAATTATCGGCCATCAAGCCGTGCAGGCCTTGAAATCGGCCAATACCCCCATTAAGAGTGGCGCCAACCATTCCCATATAGAAACAGGAACCCTGGACTGCGCGAGCATCATGAGCCATACCACATCTAGCGCCGAGATGGTCAAAATGGACACACCTGTTTCCTTACCTGCTGCGTACAGCGGATCTACGATTTCGTTAAATGTGGTTGCACCGCCAATAGTCATAGTATTGTTCCCAGCGTTCACAAAGACATTCTTAAAATGACCCATATCAAGCTCCACGCCATTTTGAAGCCCACTCAGGGTGATGCTGTATCCGTGCCCTCCACCGGTGGCAAGGAAGGAAATGTTCCTAGCTCTGCAGATATTGACCTAAACTCGTCAGCACTCTTGCGCGTCGAAGAGCAAACCGAATGCTTTCAGTTTGTCTTGGAGTGTTGACGGGATTTAGAGAAGACTTACGACTTTCTGTACGTCGTCCTCGGTCCCCGGTTTGATGGATACTTGATACGTTGGAGCTTGGTAGGTACTCCATCTTTGCGTAGTCTCTTCCTTGTAGTCCATCTCGCCGGGGTAATATATATGAGTGTCCGGGGACCATTGATGACTGGCTTGCTGGAAGAGGAACACCAGGTCATTATTGGCAGCACTAGCAAGAGCTGGGAAGACGGCGACGAGAATATTTAGGAACAACATCGTGCAAGACATGGAATGGGCCATGTTGAAAGCACGCCGCACGACAGGCTCGTGGCATCATGTGGAGAGAGAGAGAGAGAGAGAGAGAGTTTATAAGAGCTTGAAATGAACTCATAGAAAGAGAACTGCGCATGAAGATATGCTGACTGTTCGGTTCCGGATCTTTTCGCTCCGTTCCCCTAGAGTCACCAATGTCGGAGGCGATGGTCTCTATGCGTTAGCGTTACCAGAGTCTTGCGGTATTGTTGTAGCGATGATACGTGACTTTCCTTTGCAATGATCGGCCGCACCTAAGTAGCAAAATTCGCTTTTGTAATGCCTGGAGTACTACATCACCCTTTAGAATGAATGCGAGTCGATTTACTAAAACATCTATTATCTGCCTCGACAAGCTAGATGAATCAATGCTCTAGTTCGACTAGTTACGGAAACATCTCTTCACCGCTGGTTAAGGAAGCTCCTCCCATAATATCTGAGCTCTAGAGGCACGAATTTTGGCTTTAAAAGTAACAGTTCACTTGTAATAAAGGTTCGTTTCTTTGGCGAAAGGCCCGGATAGCGCGGCTCCTAGCTACCAAGGAATAGTCTTTCCGTCGTACATGCGGAATGTTCCAGATGTCTTTGCCCTCGTTGCTTCATCTATCTATTCATCAGGACATCAGCAGCCGCTTTTCAAAATTTGAGGCAAAGTAGGGCAGCTGTACTTCTTTTACCAGTGCATCCACACTTTCTTCTACGGTCAGAGGCTTTATTGCTGAGGGATCCGTGTTGATATCTCCGTTCGTGGGAAGAGGCTCCTCCATCCCATACGCTTTGGCGGCGTACCAACCCATCCCGGTTCCCACCCATCTACGATCAGATGAGCAAGGTGAGCATAAGAGCAGTCAAAGCAATTGAGAGAGTAGAGTGGGGAGCCCCAAAAAGACTGAAACAAACATACCCAGGATGAATAGAAAAGCAGTTCAAATTCTCGTGCTCAAAATGAAGTTTTCGAACCAAGAAATTCGTTGCCGCTTTGGAACACCCATAAGCCAGCATCGGCACTGGCTCATTCTCCATTGCACCAATACTACCAACAGATGATGATATAACAATGAATTTTGGTTCCGTCGTGGCAGCCCTAAGAAGGGGCCACATCGCTTGGAATAAAACCAGATGGGACACGGTATTGACATCGAAATGATCCCTCAACTCCTTCCCTGGCGTATCCAGCGCCACACCAATGTGCTTTGCGATACCGCTGTTTGAAACCACGATGTCTAGACTAGTAATGCCGTGCTCGACTCTCAAGATTTCGGCAGCGTTGAGAGCGTCTGTTCCGGAGAGGGAGTCAACCTTAACGAGGAGGAGCTGAGTTTCAGGAGCAGTTGGGAGCATGTGCAGCGCGGAGGATGCTGGGTCTGTGGGGTCGCGGACTGCTGCAATGACAGTCGTACAGGGACGAAGGAGGTAGCGTCGGACGAAGCCTCGACCGATACCTGGCAAGATTGCATTAGATGACCATTCAAGGGTCCTGCAATTTGTGTCACGAAATATCAATGCTCGAGACTCACCCCTTCTAGCTCCTGTGATGAGAATAGTGGTCTTTGGAGTCGCCATTGTGACCCTTGCTTGATTATACAAATGGGAACACAATATGACCATAAGAGAGAAAAGCTCACGTCTAAGTTATAATCATTCCAGTAATCCGTGATAGCCTGCCAACTCTATAGCTTCCTGAAGCTCATCCTATCGGTGCGGATGTGGGTCAAAGGAAGATCCTTTCTGGGACAACGGCAGTGGGCGGATAGGAGCCAGCTCGCTTTGCAGTTCGGAAGGAATGAGCTCGCCGCCTCCTGCGTCCCGTCTTTGATTCCCAAAGCACCGGCCGCGGGTCCGGAGACCATTCTCGGAGGCGGAGGTCGACCTGCAGGCTGAATCAACTCTTTGTCGTGCCGAAGCAACGTCCGGGAAGTAGAAAAAAGGCCAAGCGCATCGAGAAGCTCTAGTGTATTGCTTGGATGCTCATTTCATTGGAAGGTTGGCGATGGAGAATAGTGGTCCTATCGCTTGCGGCACAGTTTGTGAGGTATATGATAGTAAGCAAGCTTTGAGTGTTCTATGTGGCTTTGCTGTGCCTATGGATGTACTGTAACAGGATTGCGTTTAGCACATACTGCATTTTCAAGGTATCACTTTAGTCATCGAATATCAATGCCTTGCACTAAATCCTACGTTCGCTTCAAACCCTCTTCGCAAGTTGCAGACTTGGATCTATATTCTTTACTAGATTTCAAGCTGTGCCCCAATATTGACGTTCTCCCGTAGAAAACACGCTGTTTTCATGGTACAGTTTGTTCAACGATGCTACTCGTAATTTGAAGCTGCTGGCTATGCATAATGCATGCTGAGATTCTTAGATGGATGCAGACATTACCCAGTTCGAAAAAAGAAGGTATGTTAGATGTTTCTTGCAGACTTGTGTTGGTCTTTAGCCCAACTCTATATACTACCGATTGAGCTCGACCGAGTGAGGATATACTCTTACGAATGTCCACAAGGTTTGATCTTGCAAACTGCCGAGGAGCGTGTAGCGCTTCTGGGCGCCTCAACATGAGGAATGCTTGCCATGATTTCAGCAGGTGCGTCAATCTCCTCTCTGGGCACTGAAAGTAGCAATTCCTTTGCTATTCGACCAAAAGCCCCTAGTGGTGCGACTCCTGTGTAGTGGCTGATATATATCTTAGCAGAATTGATGAACCTCCAGTGAGTGACGATAGCGGCATAATACTCCCACCCGGAAACTGTAGGCCATGACCAGTCGGAGGAAGACCGGGGGCCACTAGACTGGCCCCAACGTCTAGTAGAGTCGCTTGCCTAATCTGTGCTGTTATGACTTGCATCAAGAAATGCGAACGTATGTTTTCTAAAGGCCGCAGCCCTTGCGGAGCATCTGACTGTAGGTTGATCTGTACTTCATCGAAGTTCTCAAAAGGAAGTAATGCATCACGGAGGAGCACTAGCTGGTGGAGCCATTCATTGTAGAGCTGCATTACTGTGCCATTGCTCCGGGGCCCAAACAGAAGATTTGCAGCATCGGGCCTCCACACGTGGCCTTCACAGGGACTTCGGATGAAGAGCCGTGGACTGGCGGTGTCGGGCGGGGGAACTTCTTGGACGTAGCGGAGAAGTAGGGCGCTAATCTTTCGGGCCTGGCCAGCTAACTCCTCACAAGCGGGATTTTTACTACTATCCACTCCTTTACTCAGACGTAGAGTAGATTCCCGTTCATCTGTTGAGAGGCATGAGCGGAGTCCATCGATCAAAATCGTCCGTGATGACGAAGCTGTAGGTGGGTCGCGACCGAGCTGAACCAAAACAGAGTCGAGAAGTGGGGCGAGCTCCCTGACGAATTGCTCAGGTGTGTATGAGCCCGGTGGAAAGCGATATGTTTCAAGATCGCCATTAGCTGATTGCTTTGCAGCACCAAGCGTCGTTTGATTTGATGCGACGTTGTGCCCAAGGCCGTTGAGGGTAGAGATGTAGCCAAGAGGTCTTGTACCTCCCATACTCGGTGATACTTGCCGCAGAGTAGGATAACAGAAGGTGTCTCTGACGTTGAAGAAGATAGTCTGTAAAGACTCATAAAAAAATATGAAGGTTGATTAGTATGAGAAAGGCTAGGCTTCTGAAACCAGGTAATCAGTGGTGAATTTAGATTGGGAAAAGAATCGGCATGGATTGCGTTTTTGTCAGCGACGTTGCCTCTTGTCATGCACGATGACCACCAACTCCGAAACGAAGTCTCTTGATATCTTATTCCGAGGAGCCCACAAGACAAAGTCGTTTTGTAATCGGAAGATAATAAGACGGTGACTGATGATTCCAACAGTCCTGGCTCAGCCTTTTTTGGACTTATCTATCTCCCCTTCCACGTGATTCAGGACAGTTCATTTCCGATCCACACATTATTTATTCATACACCTGTGCATCCCCAAATCTTTCTTGTGTCAGTACAGCTTTTCGCCATGGAAGTCTGCCAACGGCAAGCAGCAGAGCCCTCTTTTGCTCAATTCAAAAGCAATGCGTTCTCAGGGACCGAGGGTGTCTATATGCTACCGCATCATGTATTGGAAATAGATCGTCTACGACGTCAGCATCTTTTCATGAAAAGCACAACAAATGGTGCCTTACTTGTGATGCCGCTATCTTCAGAGAAGAAGGCTCTTCGCGTGCTCGATTCTGGCTGTGCAGACGGTTTGTGAACTTATTGCTTCTCCTGGTTTTTCGTACACTTTCCACTTTCCTGATCATGACCCTTCAGTGGCGTACTGATGTTATCGGGATGTTTATCTTTACCAGGATGAAATAGCTGACAAAAGTGCTATCGCTGCACGCTCGCTGCAGGAACGTGGCTGCTGGATTTGAAAACCCAGCACCCTGACCAGGATTGGGAGCTCCATGGGGTAGATATCGGCTCCAGTCTTTTCCCTCCAATATCTTCCGAGCTTGATCTGCGCCAACATGACATCAAAGAGCCTTTCCCTACGGGTTGGGGCTGGGCCAATTCATTCGATGTGATTCACCAACGTCTGTTGGTCTGGGGCCTGGCTGAGTCCGTTTGGCCATCGGTCCTCCGGAACCAGCTTGATGCTCTGAAGCCCGGTGGTTGGATCCAGCTCGTCGAGGCTGAGTGGATTGACCCGAACAATCCACAACGCCTCCCAGAACTACATAAGCACTCTCTTATGCAAAAGTGGAGTACAAGCGCATTCGGCATGGATATAGACATTGCATACAAGCTCGAGCGTATGCTGAAAGATGCGGGCTTCGTCAATGTTCAAAAGACGCAATTTGATCACGGTTATGGCGCTTTATCTCACAGCCCAGATCAGAAGGACGCTTCAGCGGAACTGTATGTCGAATGCTTCCGAAGCGTAGATGCCAAAATGCCTTCGGGTACGTGTCTTTTCTTCTCTACTGACTTATTGTTTATCTCTTTGCCAGTCTTTATGTGCACCTAACGCTCCGCCACAGCATTGATGCAAACGTGAATGCTGACTGGATCTTGATCCGCAGATGGTATCCCCGGTGTCGCAAAGACTCGGCCGGAATTTCATGACTTCTTAGACCGATTGGAGGCAGAGATCAAAAAGCATGGCTATCAGCCGAAGCTCAACTTCGTTTTTGCACAGAAAGCCTTAGAATAAATAAGGTCGAGCAGAGCAAAGACTACAAGTACACCAGAAGCATTACTGTTGTACCTACCAGAATCGTAGAGTATTTACGGTGAATCGTCTTTTGCTAAGCATAGAAACTCGGTCTCTACCTAGAGCTGTGATAAAAATGATAGAAAGTGGATATGGAGAATACTCTAGAGTAGGTGCTCGTACACTGCCTCCAGGTGGAATACGCTAGGCCTAGCGCGTCTTGGCAAAATTTTTGAAGTCGCCCACAGGCCACTTATTAGGTAGTTAGAGGACGGAGTACTAGTATCCAAGACCCCTTTCCCGCTCATCTTCCCATCCTCATCATCTACGAGAAGTCCGCTTTTCGAAAGGGCTGTACCTACTGTCCTCTATGATAGGTCATGATAGGTCATCATGAGCTTCCATGCTGCTATGCCGTTCTTTCTCGCCAGCTTTTGAACAAGACAAACCCTTTCAGCGTTGTTTGACCGCGTCTTCTCCTGCCGAATTTGTGGGCCCGACTCCCCATTTCTTCACTCCAGAAGAAACCGCAATAGTAATGTGGAACGAGCATGTAGCCAGGTGGCAATGACATGGTAAGAAGCGGCGGCAATCACGAATCATGAAAGCACCCGTTCTGCCCGAGCAGCAGCTGCTACTATTCTTGAAGATGAAGGTGCTTGTATCCACTCTGGAATACTAATATCCTGTTACAAAAAGTGCTTGCTCATGTACCGCTGTGGACACACAATCAATGTTGAGGCGTGTGTGGTACATTTGTATGCATATAGCAAGCCTCTTATTTTCCTCTGCATCTCTTTCGGACTTGTGAGGACATCACGTGATTCCGTTCTCGATTTTCGGAGATGGATGGTCCTCATTACAAATCCTTCATTCAAGGGCAAACACAAGCTTTGAGGCTCTACTTCACTTTCAATGACCCTCACATCATCTGCGTTCCTCAATTAATATCTCTTAACCCCCCTGTTGACGTTCCCTCAACCAAGTCACCCCATATCGCTAAATTATTTTCAGGACCCATCTTACCGCAATAAGTTAGGTAGTCCTTCTGTTCCGCTCGCTTAACAATCGAGCAGGTCAGACAGCCGCCATGGCATCCCCCCCTAATTCCAGTCCTTCGATGACTGACCCCGACAACGAGATCACCAAGGGCGGCTTGGGCGTCGTGAAGATGCTGCTTGAAGGCCAAAGTGCTGGGGAAACAGCCAAGCAGATCGCGCTTAGTTTTCGGCGACTCAACGTCGCTGCGCCGGACGCTGGCACTGTCTACTCAAAAACGCTTCCCAAAGCCATCGTCAACACTTTCGGAATAGACCAATTCAAATTTCTGAAAGATCGTCTATTTCCCAAGGGGCTCTCAAAATCTGTCAATGGTAATACACGAAACATTCTTACAGATTTTACAGGCCTGGTGAAACCGGGTGAGATGCTTTTTGTCTTGGGTCGACCGGGCAGTGGATGCTCAACATTTCTTCGAACAACTGCCAATCGGTCCACCCTTCATACGGCTGGAGACCTTTCATTCGCCAACATGAATGCAGTTGACTTTGGAAAATTGCACAGACGGGAGACAATCTACCTACCCGAAGAAGATCGCCATGTCGCGGCCCTTAGTGTTGGTCAAACAATCAGATTTGCGTTGCGGATGAGCTTGCCTTCCAAGATCCGTAGTAAACAGCTGATCGAAGAACTTGTCGTCGTGATGGGGAAGATGTTCGGTATTGAGCATGTATTGGACACGCCTGTTGGTGGACAATTCTTCCCTGGGGTTTCGGGAGGCGAGCGAAAACGGTGAGTCTCACCGGCTTGCGCTGTGACACCCCGAAAGCTGACGTTTCAAATCTACCAGTGTATCTATTGCGGAAATCCTGGCAGCAGGCTCTTCTGTTCAGTGCTTCGATAATTCTACACGCGGACTAGATTCTTCCACCGCCCTGGACTTTGTCAAAGCTTTGCGTACGTTGACGGATGTGGGCCAAAAGACAACCCTGGCAACACTCTATCAAGCGGGGGAGAACATCTACAAACACTTTGATAAGGTACTGCTCATTGATCAAGGTCACCAAGTCTTTTTCGGTCGTGCAAATGAAGCCAAGGCATATTTCGAAGACCTTGGATTCATCTCCATGCAAGGAGAGACAACGGCAGAGTTTTTGACGAACGTCACTGATCCTGAGCAACGAAGAACTCGGCCTGGGAGCAAAGCGGAAAATATTACGAGCCCTCAACAGCTATCAGCTGCCTTTAAAGAATCAGGAACATACGTGGCGCTACTGGACGAAATGGAACAATATGAGAAGCAGCTCGCCACCCAAGAGTCACTTGTGCCGAGCTCGTCATACAATTTATCCTACCCGCTTCAAATTTTGGAATGCCTGCGAAGGGAATTTCAGCTGATCAAAGGGCAAAGACGTGTTTATTACACTAAATGGATTACTACGATCATTCTATGCCTCACTGTAGGCAGTCTGTACTACGACTTGACCGTGACGGCACGAGCTGCTTCCACTAGAGGCAGCATCCTATTCTTTGCTTTGATTTTGAACGGATGGCTCCAATTCCCTGAGCTTTTCGATGCTCACACCAACCGTCCCGTGTTGGAGAGGCAAGGTCGATCGCTCCTTTTGAAGATGTTTTGAAAGCATCTCAAACAGCAATGCTAACGTCTTGTAGCAAGCCTCAATCTTTACCGGCCCTCTGCCGTAGCTTTTGCTCGAGTCCTGATAGACCTGCCACTTATTGCCTTCCAACACGTGCTCTGCATTTTGCCTTTTTATTTCTTGACTAGACTCCAAGTGGATGCCGGCAAATTTTTCTTCTTCTATTTAACGCTCTTCCTCTCGACTGTCAACTTCAGTAACCTTTTGAGGGCATTCGCGTACTACGTGTCCTCCCTGGACGACTGTAAGTACATGAAAAAACTTGCCATAGAAGAAGAGATATTAACAATGCTCTAATAAGGCTTTCGTTACGGTGGCACTGCGACCACCGTTTGCGTTTTGTTTGCTGGCTTTCTGATTCCACCTATCAGCATGCCAAACATCTTCGGTTGGCTTCATTACGTCGACCCAACGTACTATGCTTTTGAAAACGTAAGCATTCCTTGTAGGCCTCTGTGTTTCTTCGTGGTTGAGATACTGACATAGAATTTCAGCTGTTCGTCAATGAATTTGTTGGTCTCAACATTGCTTGCGACGGTGGCTATATCATCCCCAATGTTGCGAACGCTGATCCACGCTATCAAACATGCAATGTTCAAGGTGCACAGCCAGGCCAGGTCGCTGTTCCTGGGTCTCAGTATGTCGAAGCCTTCGGATGGCGATTTGACCATCGTTGGCGTAACGTTGGAATCATGATCGCAATAGCAATTGCGTACGTGCTAGCTGGTGCACTGGGGAGCGAAATCATGACATTTACTCCTCAGGGTGGAAATCCTGTCGTGTATATCAAGAAGTCGGGCAAGTCCCGAAGCACATCAGAGCATACTGCGGACACTGAAAAAGAAGCCGGGATCCTTTCGTCCGATGATACATCGCTAGGACATAAAGCATCCCGAGTCAGCCATGATGGCCCAGCCTTGACTTGGAAAGACCTCGTTGTTGACATTGGCGAGAAGCGTATTTTGAAAGGCATTACTAGCTATGTGAGGCCCGGTGATTTCATCGCACTTTGTGGGGCTAGTGGAGCGGGCAAGACAACGCTACTTACTGCCCTGAGTCAGACCAATTTTGCTGGTGAACTCGGAGGGGAAGTGCTGTTTGGTGGACAGGAGCCTGGCAAAGCCTTCAAAAAGGCCACAGGTATGCAGCTTTCCTCGATAATGCAACTTTCTTACTCCTCTGATCATAAATTTTGAGAGCAGGTTTTGCTCAACAACAAGACATGCACGATGGTACTGCCACTGTGAGGGAGGCGTTGGAATTTTCTGCTCTGTTGCGGCAACCTAATTACTACAGCAGAGCCGAGAAACTGCTCTATGTAGACCATATCCTAGATCTCCTGGACCTGAAAGAGGTGCAAAATGCACTGATCGGTGATGCGGAGTCTGGCCTGGGGGTAGAGCTAACCAAACGAGTCACGGTGAGTGCAATGCCTTCGTTCCAAGGAACGCGAGCACCGCTCATAAATTCAGATTGCAGTTGAGCTTGTCGCCCGTCCAAAAATCCTGTTTGCCGACGAACCCACTTCTGGCCTCGACTCGCAAGGAGCCGCGCACATCGTCGACTATTTGCGACGTCTTTCTCAGAATGGACAAGCGGTGCTTGTTACGATACATCAGCCTTCGGCATCTCTTTTCGCCAAATTCGATAGACTGCTTGCCTTGTCTTCTGAAGGCCGGCAGCTTTAGTGAGATGCTTTGGCTCCACCCGCTTAAGACTTGGACTAATAGTGCTATAGCTTTGGCCCTGTGCAAGCTGTGCTTCCGTACTTCGAACGACACGGTGCAGTCCCTCCTCCCAACACTAATCCTGCAGAATTCGTACTGGAAACTGTAGGAGCTGGTATCAACGCCCACAAGGACAAAAAAGGCACCGATTGGACTACCATTTGGAATAAGTCTCCAGAAGCGGAAGGAATTGCTCAGGAGATTACCCACATCCAGAAGCAAGGTTCACTGACGGAAGATTTTGAGGATAACAACCTCAAAGAATACAACGGCTCTCTCCTCCTGCAAACTTCCCTACTAACCGTCAGGATCATGAAAAATCAGTGGAGAAACGTCCCATACATGTACTCCAAAATCTGGGTCCATATTGTTAGCGCCATCTTGGTTGGGTTGACATTCTTCCGACTAGGCACAGGTCCACAAGATCTGCAGAACAGGTAAACTGAGCCCGGCGCTCTGATGACCATCGTTTGTGCTAATTCTGGAATCTCTAGATCCTTCAGTGTTTTCTTCATTGTATTCCTTGTCAACTCCATCGTTAACACCATATTGATCCGCTTCTTTCTTGCTCGCCTCTACTGGGAATTCCGCGAGGGACCCTCTAAGATTTATAGCTGGGTAGCTCTCTGTAATGCTAGTATACTGGCGGAAATGCCTGGGGCACTGGTTTGCGGTGTCTTATATTATCTCCTCTGGTATTTCCCTAGTGGATTGCCATACGGAGAGCCTGCCGGATATGTCTTCTTGACCTTGCTGACATACGAAGTATTCCAGGTAAGGCTTTGACCCATTGCGAACAGGAGTGAATTTCGATTGGCTTAGAAGTTTTAGGTCCTGCTGGGTCTCTTGATGATGGCTATCAGTCCTGATCTTGGCGTCGCCGGTAATGTTTTGGTCTTCATGATCTGCACAATGAACTGGTATAACGGGCTTATCGTTCCATACGAACAAATCCAGATTTTCTGGCGATACTGGGTATGCTCTTACGTCTAGTGCCCTTGCAACATGAGTTGACCTTGGTTGATAGCTTTACTACCTTAATCCTTTCACGTATCTACTCGGCGGCCTCTTGATGGCCGTCACCGAGGGTTTGCCAGTCCGCTGTGCCGAGTCTGACCTCCATACATTCATTCCTCCGCCTGGTCAAAATTGCGGCACTTACGCCAGCTCCTGGGCAAGCTCGACATCCGCGCAGTTGCTCAACCCGTCTGCAACAGATGCTTGCAATGTCTGTGTGTGGAGCAATGGCGACCAGTATCTCGAAGAATTCAGCCTCAGCCCAAGTAAATGGGGTGGGATCTGGGGTTTCTGGGGAATCTTCGTGGCTTTCACTTGCTCGAACTTCGTGCTTGTGTACTTCTTCACGTGGGCAACCAAGATCAAGAAATGGAAGCTGTTCTACTTCTTCTAGGTCAGCCTCAGGAGCCTGTGAGATGGCACGACAGTATGGACCAAGTATTAGCACATTCATGGGCGGGCCTTGAGGTGCCAAAGCTAATTGGGCATGTGATGCTTGGTCTGAAGTCCTTGCTCCGCCAGAGCACAAGTCATTTCGTCAACTCCATACTCGACGTATAGGGTTTGCCTTGAAAGACGTACTCGCGGTTGGAATATAGTAGAAGATCGAATAACATCCTGTAGAGTAGTCAACATTCGGGTAATAAAATCCTTCGTTGCGAATTTAATCAACTGAGGGTCTATGCCGAAGCGTGCAAAGTGCCTTAGGTACCTTAGGCTCCGATTCGCGGGCTACAAGGTACGAGTACGCCTCGAGGATAGCCCTTGGTGGGGTTCCATACCCAGAGCAGTCGGCTCCTGCACAATTAATCTCCAGAGAATGATAACATCCACGACTTTCTGATCTGACCTGCAGCAAGTCCAAACCCTCCGAGACAATCCAGCGGATTTCGGTCTCGTCACGGTTCCTGGCCACTTGCTGGAAATGCATTAAGTCCATATGAAGCTCCAAGGTCGCCCAGTCGCTATGCGCGGGACAGCCTTTGACCCTACCCTCTGTTACTCAGCCGCATTAAGATGCCGCCTACAAGCACCAAAAAATGGACTCTTGAAGGGCGGAACGGGTTCGAGTCGCTTCACTTCCACCCAAGTGCCCCGATAGCGCCTCTTCGTGAACGCGACGTCCTGTTACGCTTCCATTCAGCATCTCTCAACTACCGCGATCTAGTCATCTCCAAGGTAGGTTTGCCTCACATGTTGCATCGCTCCAAAACCAAACCGCTCGCGAAACTCATTATGCTTGCAGGGCACGTATACTCTCCCTACCATCGATCCTGTCGTCCCTGCCTCTGATGGCGCTGGCACCGTCGAAGCCACAGGCCCTGGCGTTACCCGCTTCAAGCCCGGTGATCGAGTCGTCACGCTTTTCAATCAGGGTCACATAGCTGGCTCTCTCGACAACAAAACGGCAGTCAAGAGCTTGGGCGGGACTACCGACGGTACTCTAAGAGAATATGGCGCGTACGACGAGGAGAGCTTGGTTGCTATGCCGAAAACGCTGGATTTCAAACAGGCCTGCACCCTGCCTTGTGCGGCTATCACAGCGTGGAATGCATTGTACGGACTAGAGGGAAATGTAGTGAAGGCTGGACATACAGTGTTGATACAAGGGACGGGAGGAGTGAGCATTTTCGCCTTGCAGGTACGTTAATTCCCAGCCATGGGTTCTGTAGCTTTTGGGTGGCAGGCAACGACACGAGACATGGACAGCAACCTGTCTGCCATTCTCTAGGCTGACGCACAGCACTTCCTGCTACCAATCCCTCGATCCTTTTACTGACAACACGCTCAGTTCGCCAAAGCCGCGGGTGCCCGGGTAATCGCCACAACCAGCTCCGAGTCCAAGGCTCAGGTCCTCAAAAAGCTGGGCGCCGATCATGTCATCAATTACACATCTGAGCCACACTGGGGCACTGCTGCTGCCAACCTCACTCCTGGCGGTCTAGGCGTGAATCATGTCATTGAAATCGGGGGGCCCAAAACCGTGGCGCAGTCCCTGAAAGCGATCAAAGCCGACGGCTGTATTAGTATCATTGGATTTGTGGGCGGGCCGCCGACGGAGCAGCAGCCGACCTTCCTGGACTGCTTGCGTCATGGCTGTATTGTACGAGGCGTACATGTGGGAAATCGACTCATGTTTGAGGAGATGAATAGAGCGATTGATGCGACTGGCATCAAGCCCGTTATTGACGAAAAGGTGTTTGGCTTGGAGGATGTGAAGGAGGCATATCAGTACATGGCGAGTCATGCTCCACAGTCACTTGCCTTTTCTGCGGTAATACTAATTCAGCACAGTGGGACCAGAAACATTTTGGGAAGATCACGATCAGCATTGATAAGATAGATAGTTGCAAATAGGTCGGAGCGAGAAGCTTTTGACCTCGTCTTAGTCGAGTATCGGCTGCGTGTTTGAACATCTTATACCCGTGGTCATTAGAGTCGTGGCTTTTTGTGTGCTCTTAAGCTAGGGTCGCCGCGTTCCTGCGCGGATGGAAGTTCCAAACAGCTTCCGGTTCTTTGTAGAAACAATACCATGGATTCAGTACTCTGGCCTACTCATTTGGCTCTTACCAAGAAGATCAAGCATGTTTTGTAAATTTAGAGTTCATGATCTAAGTGTTCAAGTGTACGTGAGCCAAACCATCAATCGGGCATATTACTCTGTCATGATGTCCAGGAGCAGCCAATGTGGGGATATCAATGAGTACTGGTTACGTCTGTGCGTGCACCGATGTCTCATTGCAAGGGGTTGTATAGTGTGGTTTCTTGGAATACTATGAAAGAATGGAATAGGTCATATCTGCAGACGACATTCTACGAGCGTCATCCTACTCGGATACTCAAGCCCCGACCTGAGTCTGCTTTGCCATACCCTGATTCCCATCTCTGGCCATGCTATCGTCCCAAGTCTCGGTGTTCTTCCCCTCCTTGTGCAGTTTCGCGAGCCGCTCAACCACATGCTTGCCCGCATAAACGGGCTTATACTTCTTTGGGTTGTCGGCAGTGCAGCAGGACGAGATAGGCTCGATCAGCGCATCGCGGTTCGGATGTCCGAACCAGGCGACGGAGTAGCGGGCAGGGATTACATCGGGAATGTCGGAGCTGGAATGACCGAAGACGGTAGGTTCGACGACGCGGTGTTCGGTCGATGTGAGGGTGTCATTGAACCAGCGGGAGAGGAGATCGCCAACTGTGATTCACATCGTCAGTTTGAGTGACGCAGGCAAGCGATGTGGATTCTCGACGTCTTGAGCGAGATCATGGGCATGGAATTGAAGACAAGGGTTGTCACGGACCACAGACGACGCGAAAAGCAGGAGGGGGAGAGAACTCAAAAAGAAAGAGATTAAGGAATCTTTCACTTTACCATTGACAATGGCAGCATTGGCCAAAGGAGGCGCATCAACGAACTTGCCCGCTTTGTTGCGAACCTGGAGACCGCCGTTTGAATCGTTGAACAGCAAAGTAAGCGTACCGTAATCGGTATGGGTGCTTGCCCTGAATCGATCCCTGAACGATTCACCGGTCGTCTCAGGGTAGTAAAGTATACGGAAGAAATGGTCCTTAGCCTGGACGTACGGTAGGAAAAAATCAGACTTGAGGTTCACTTGCTCGGCAAGCGCGGCCAGAAGCTCCAGATGGACTTCGTGGCATTTTTCAAAGAAGGAAGTCATGTCGGTGCGGAATTCCGGCCAGTGGGCGGGCCACTGATTCGGCCGCGTCGGATCATTGTCGTCGCCGATGTCGAAGGCCTCCTTTTGGTCCGATTTGCTCTTGTCACCGGATGTCCGCTGCGGGGAGAACCAGCCATGGAAGGCCTTTGATTCTCCAGTCTCGATCTTTGCCTTTTCGGATTCCGGTTTGGCAAAGAAACGCTTTGCATGGTCGAAGAGCTGCTGTTGAGCCGCGGGGGAGATGGAGTGGTTCTGCAAGTACACAAAGCCGACATCTCGGAGAGCTGCGAGGAGTCTCTTTTGCTCGCTTTTGCTCGTCAGCAGGCTGTTTGGATCGTTAGAGGTCTTAAAGTCGACCAGCTTGGAGTAGTCGATTACAGGCAGAGAAGGAGCTGTAGCTGCCCTGGAGGTAGTTGGTGAGATGGTATTGGGCGGAGTGGCCATGACGAAGGCGGTCTGGAAGGATGATGTCGGTTCTCTGGTAGATCGGTGAGATGGCCCTCCTGTTGTGCCTGGAGCTCTTCTTATCGTGATAGCCTTGTTCGGACGCTAGCGTCGGACACAGAGGCATGTTCGTCAGGAAGGTAGGAGATGATAATATCCAGGATTTCTGGCGCGAAGAATATGCACGGAAACCAGCACCTCCGAATCTGAAGCCTACCGGCTCCTCTGTGAGGGTGACGGCGGTCATGACCTATCACTTCGGGCTTACATGGTGGGGTGACGTTGCCTGGAGGGGAGGGGCGGCTCGAGGATTCGGTCAATGCAGAATGGAGACGCTACTTCTTCGGGATGATAAGCTGACGGAATGACAGATTACTTTCAGATGCATTGAAACATGGAACTTCGGAGAATTTCCATGAATCAAGTCTTGGGAAAGATGCACATGTGTGTCACAACCACTTTAGGGACTGGAAAGTTCTGAGAAGGAAGCGGTGTAGGTACTGCGAGGCTATTTAGTACGTGTGCTGTTCCTGGGCTATTCAACATACATAGGCGTGGTCAATGCCCCCCCCCTCTTTCACAATTCCTATGATTTGATTATCTACTTAGCCGGCTAGCTTCCCTGGTTCGCAAGACGAACTGCACGAAGTATAGTATATCAGACTAGGTACATTTGTTAAGTGTAGATCATAGGACTACCTAAGGTAAGGTAGGTAACAGAGAGCTGGCGGGAGATGCCAGCTAAGGGGGGCTGAGTTCGTTAATCATTAGTGTACGGAATATAAGGCACGTTTCGGCGCTATCACGCCTCAGATAAGTGCTAGAGTAAAATTCTTGGTCAGCGCGAGTATGAACGGGTAAGGTAGGTACGAGTACTCTAGCCATTATCATTCGCTTAGGTAGGGTTTTGATATCTCGATTCTCGCTTGGGTTTCTGATATTGTCCGCTTAGAACGTAAGTTAACGACTAGGTCGGTACCTTAGGTACCTTAGTCTTACTGTAATCGTCGCAATTGCCTACCTAGTCGGACCCTTGGAGTCGGGTTATTTATTACGAGTAAAGGTTCATCCCGTTGCTTACTCCGTACTAGGTCTAGAGTACTTACTCGTACCCTACCATCCTAAACCCTAAGCTTATCGCGCATACATAACTCTGAGCCGCAGTCATTGCACGAATGATAGTCCTGCAACCCGGACTGTTCCCGGAACACGGCCCTCGGGGGATGAAAATTTTACACTAGCGGGTGAGCTAAACCATGTAACTAAGGTACGGCGGACAGTACTGTAATTACCTTAAGGTACACATACATTTATTACCCAACTTACCTTATCCTTACGCAACCTACAGCCTAGTAGACCCAACCTTGACGTAAGTTGTAAGTGAAGCAATAATGCGCCGCCAGGCTACCCCTTTAGCTATTTAACATTGACAATGATTGCAATGTCATTATTATTCTTGCCTGTTATAATAGTGTAGCTAGTTTTGGTTCTTCTATCTTTCGTCCTCACTCCCTTACCCCTAACCTACTACTCCATCTTCTCATAAAGTACCGTATCTCACACCCCTCGGATCCTCTTCCGACGGAAAGCGGCAGTTGCACTCCATATGCCCGAGATCACGGCACCAAATCCCCAAAGGTTTCCCTGTGCAATATGTGACAAGACTTTTGACAGGAGTAAGTGACCACCTTGCCCTCGAACCCTTTTGTCACCTAGAGTATCGTCTCCGGTAGGAGGGACGCCCATTTGCGCTGCACATGATCTTTGGAAACTCCGCCGCCAGCATTCTCCTTGGCCCCTTGTCTCCGATGGCACCTGGTCACAGCTGATGGAGATCGAATGTCATAGGGGATCTACGCGAAAGACACAGACGCCGGTGCGAGAAGTCGCTTGACAAGGGTCAGGCGCCTAAAAAGAAGTCGTGTAACTCCTGCGCCCGGTCGAAAGTCAAATGTGACCTCCAGATACCTGCATGCCAACGATGCATAGATCGCCACATCAACTGCGAGTACCCAATAGATTCTTCGACTGCAGCATTATCACAATTAAACGCAGACAATGCCATCACTGGCCCCCCCACCTCCAATTCCTACATGACCTCGCCCATCGAACTCGGGCCCCCGAATGCTCAACTAAGAACAACGTCAGGTAGCATGGAGTCGATAGCGGTAGATGACGTGAACATGGAATGGGACACTGGGCTGGATGGCGACTCCGCCATAAATTTTTGGAATTTTGGTGAATGGAACACGACAGAAAATGGGGCACCGTCACTGTCCGACATGGACTTTTCCTGGAATCTGCATAGTCTAGATGCTAGCGGACAGTTTCAAAGTTCCATGGGGACTGACCATGAACCAGGCGAAAAGGACGCTATGACTTTCCACGAAGAGCCTTTGAGTCCGATCCCAACCACGAGATCGGGCTCAGAGCCCGCTTTGTTGGCGCTCCCCATGAATAAAAACCGGAAGAGAAATCGGACAAATGATACCCTTGAGAATATGACTTCTGTGACTGCGCAAAGCCGCGTACCTTCGCAGTCCCATCACCAAACCGAACCTTCTATCACATTCACTCCGATCTCGTTGGGAGAACCTAATCCACCGAGCAAGTCTAGTAAGACCTCACTCAGTATCTCAAATTCGAATGGTTCCTTGAGGGCGACCGGACTCGGTGTTCCCTCTCCATCCAGGCCATCGCTTCGCTCAATGGCAATCGAGACCAATGGACTTTTTGGTGTCGAGGAAATCACAAATGTGATTTGCGATTATCCCAAGCGTATGCTGCGCCCAAACTTCTGGTCCCCTTTCGTTCATCATAGACATTACCGGTGCTCGCAAGGCGGCTTGGCAGAACCCATAGCTGTTGCACTTTGTTGCGTATCCGCCAGCCTTCAATCGGTGGAGAGCAGCGTCCCATTCGTCTGTAGGATGATCAATGACGAGAGGGAAAACCTGATCAACGATTTTCCAATGAAGTCGGAAAATCTTGAAGACGCTATCGCCGTGTTGCATGCAATGTGTATCTATCAGATTGAGACTATCCTCAGGATTCGATCGCAAAAGCCTATAAATCAACGGGTCTCAAGCACGGAGCTATACCACCACTTCTTGTTGAAGATGACTCGACGCCTATGCCAACAACATATTGAAGGAGTGTCCTTGATGAATAATACAGCTATCTCTTGGCACTGCTGGACCATGGCAGAGACTCTCCGTCGCACCACGTTCCTCGTCCACATGGTCAACGAGCTTTCATATCACACTAATGCTCTGAACGGTGTGTATTATGAATCGCTTCACGAAGCGCTCCTGCTAGACATGCCACTTCCCGCTCCAGAAAGCATGTGGCGTGCCTTGAACGAAGGCGAATGGGCCGCGGCGAGGGATACCACCGGTTGGACCGGACCGGGAGTCCTGACATTACGCACGTCGATGGATAGGCTCGACGCCCGGGCTAGGGTCCTTGGCGGGAGCCCTGAGAGGGCGGGTCGGAGTTTGGACAATATTCAACATATTTCGAAGTTGATCATCAGTAGTGTAAGACATTTCCGAAGGGAGTAACTTCGATGGGAAGGCGGAAGGTATTTCATATCCAATGCGACAAGCAGTTTGCGCCATTGGGTCGCCAGTTTTATAGCACGCGATGGGCGAAAATCTGAGACAGAAGGTGCCCGCGGCATTGCAAGAGTAAGGTAGCCTTGAGACTGCTCTTATGCTGGTGCCTCGGAGGTGGTGGAACCACGGCATGGGGCACGGGGCACGAGGCACGGGGCACGAGGCAGTTTCATGGGGGTTGAATTTTTACCCTTGCTAGAAAAGCTTTACTCGTAAGGTACAAGGCTGACACATACTCCAAGCTTTGAATACGTACCTTATTCCGTCCAATTCACACATACAACATACCTTGTAGAACGTCGGATCCTATGTCTGCATCGAATTATCATTCCTAATACTTCGATACTACTTTTCCTTGAACCAGCACCTACAATTCATGTCTTCGCACTTGACTGCGATTCTTATAAAGAATCTAAGATGGTTATTACTTAGCAAGACCCTCCAACTCAGTGATCAATTGAGAGAATTTGATTACACTGAGAGCTTGATAGCTGTCACGAGAAGCAGCCAAATATACATATAGACAGTGCATTGTGAATGTTGAGAGACGCAGACGGTTTGAAATACGCCAAATCCCCATCTCTTCTCTCGATCTCAACCTCTACCTCTGTCTCTGTCTCTGTCTCCATCTCCGTCTCTATCGCCGTCTCCGTGGTGGCAAGACCCGATCAGGTAGTAACTATGATATATCGTCTCGACTTCCCCTACTGGACATGCAAAGTCTCCTAACAAGCTATCCAACGGACCCCTGTCGACTAGAGTAGCTCTAGAGTACAGAACCACCGACCACATGAAAAGCGAGGAATCTGATCTCCAAGGCTTCTGCCGATGCTCACAAAGTGATGGGAACGGCGACTGATCACCGTTCTGACAAAAAGAATGCCTAGAGGCGGCAAGGCTAATGATCCCTCAAGGGTGACGCTGCAACTCGACTAGCATCTCCGCCCCATTAGCCTTCTCTAACTCGTCACTCCGCCTTGGTCTGGATATGAGGCCGAAAATTGTCGTTAGACCGAAGCTCGGGATTGAACGGTCTACTCGCAGCCCGTATCATTGCTGAGCAGCCTGCTCTGTGATCGGAGTGTCTTCACCGCCGCCATGACTTGCGATTTCGAGGGGTACGGTTGAGGGTAACGGAAAATGAGCTTGCCTGAGCTGCTGGTTGGTAAATATAGGAGTGCAATTGCTTATCCTTTTTTTGAGCTGCCCGCGTATTTTGGAATACTAAATCTCCGTGAGAACTGTTCAAACGGCACATGCTATAGCATCAAGTAGCTCACAGTTATCTGAGAGTAGTCAATATGATTTTCGAATCGAAGCTCCCGCGTCCACCTCGGCCTTCGAGTGACGTATTCAACTACATTTTCAATCTGCAGCGTCGAGCTTATCCTCGCAATCGAGTTATCTATCGAGTGGACCAAACCAACACGACTCTGACCCTTGCGGAGCTTGAAGAAAAGAGTCGGCGATTTGCCAACGCTATAGTCGCCAGATACGACATCAGGCCTAATGATGTTGTTGGAATATTTGCCAGAGACAAGGTAAGTCTGGGTCAGCCCGTCGACTCATTTCCTTTTTTCCTACATCGAGCGAATTCGAGGAACTACAAAGTCGATCGGTGCGGCTGACAGGAATGAAGATCGAATATCCCATTGCCTTTTTCGGTGCAATGGCGGCCGGTGCAACTATTGCTCCAATCCCCATGCAGACAGGCATGACGGCGTTGGACGCTGCGGGCAGACTGGAGCAAGCGAAAGCGAAACTGCTCATAACAGACGCGGACACGTTGGCAATGGCCGAGGGAGCATCAGTGCTTGCTGGCTGCATTTCCATCGTCACGCTAGACCGGGCAGACCGACGTACCGCTTCTGTGAAGGAGCTGATTGAGACGTCTGATTCTTCGGTCTCCCACTTCGAGCTTAGAAGCCCTGAAGAGGCCGAGTCTCACAACGCGTTCATCAATCGTACTAGCGGTTCGACCGGGACAATGAAGTCAGTGATCACAACACACGCTCACTACATCGCTACAATGGAGGCAACGCGCCGAACCCTTCCACCAGACACTGATCCAGACCAAGACAAATGGCTGTCATCCATCTCCCTTGGTTTCTTCATCAACGCCAAATTGCATATGAGTCTCAATGTTCTCCTTGGCATACCTGTAATACTGATGGACAAATCGTTCGATGAAACATCCATTGATGTCATCAAGCGTCATTCGATTTCTTTCCTCTTCCTCACACCGCCTGTCGCCGCCAAACTGGCCGCAATTGACATTCCTGCTTCGGACGTGAGCAGCGTCAAATGGCTTCTTTCTGCAGGCGCTCCTATGCACACCAAGCTGCGTGAGGCCATTTCGGCAAAATTCTCCGGCACGCATCTCGCACTCGAATGGGGGACATCGGAAACAATGCTCATCGCAATTCAAATGGACGATAAGTCGCGGCGTCCTGGTTCCAGCGGTACGCTGGTAAATGGTGTGCAGGCCAAGGTTCTAGACACCGAATCCGGTGACGAGCTCGGTCTGAACCAAGAGGGCGAAATCTTGGTGCGAAACTTGCTTGCTCGCTTTGCGGGCTACAAGAACAACGACGTGGCAAACCAGGCATTCGACTCCGAAGGTTGGTTCCATACGGGCGATTACGGATTCTTGGACGAGAACTGTAATGTCTACATCATCGACCGACTGAAGGAATTGCTTCGCGTCGGTGATGGCTACGGCTCGCATGTGTCCGCCACGGAGCTCGAGGCTGTGCTGTTTGAGCATCCTTCCATTGCCAGCGTCGTTGTGGTCGGAGTCCGCAATGATCAAACCCAAATAGATCAACCGACTGCTTTTGTTGTGCTCAGGCCTGAATTTCAGGCCAAAGCGGGCGAGGCGCTAGCTGAGGAGATTGAAAAGTATGCAGCTGTCAAGCTGGTTGGATTGAAGAGACTGACCGGGGGCGTCTACTTCGTATCGAAATATCCAACGGTAGGGTTCAAGGTTGATAGGAGGGCGTTGAAGGAGATGGTCAGTGTGGAGCCTCACGCACAGCCCATAAGCTCGAAATTGTTGTTACAGGTGTAAGTAACAGTGGACGGAAGTTTTGGGCATGACTGCTTTCGCATTTCTTGGAACTCATCCTACAATTACGATTCCAACGGCTGTACTAAAACACTGGCAACTTCTACTATGCAGTAACTGAGAACCTCAGATAAGAAGATAAGCTAGAACTGTGAAAAGCTGGCTGTCAAAATTTTTGCGAGAAGAAAACACGCGACCCACGACTTACTGCGTTTCATGATTGGCCCTCTGGATGGCAAATTTCTGTAAGAGGTTTGGCCTTGAGGAGACCGCCTCGGAGGGCAACCGAATATTCTCTAGCTATCGGACGCAGTAAGCCACCTCATAGCTGAAGGACGTAAGTACGGAGCTTTTGAAATAACCACAAGCAGTAAAATCAAGCTCATGCTGGTGGCAGACCTGCTGAAGGATTTTGCTTGATGGACACCCCGTGATAGGAGAGTCCCGAGGCTACGGGACATCGCTGGGGTCCTTCCGAAGGATTGGCGAACTCGGAGACATTGGCAATCTTGCATGGTCTAGACTGGTCCGGGCCGATAGCAAAATCCTTGTAGGAAACATGATACGTACGGAAGGGGCTTGAAGGTTGGATAAATGGGGTCCGGAGAAGAAAGAGCCTGGTCGTACTCATCAGTTGGATGAAAAGACTGCGGTGAAGTAGCAGCCTTCATAGGCTGATCGGATAGTTTGATTAGGTCTTGCCGGCCAAGTCTTTAAAGCCCGCGCATTCAGGTTGGTGTATCTGTGGATTCTGGGTAGCTCGGTTCAAAAATCTTCAGAAGCTTGACTGCGTGGACACTTCAACACTCTAAATCGGCAGGAAAACACCTAGTATCTACGTGAGATTGGTGAGACTTCCAGCAAGAAAGTTCATACACTGGTGGCTTCTCACAGCCACGGCGTCTTTTGCTGGATAAATTCTGCTCATCTGACTAGTCACGATTTGACCTCCTCGAAAGCTCGTTTGGACAATGGCCTCTTCTCCTGAGTCCATGGAGCTACAAGAGACCGATGACTGGAGTCCTCAGTCTTGGCGACTTAAACCTACCAACGCTCAGGGAGTCGAGTACCGTGACAGAAACGCCCTGGAAAAAACCTGCCACGACTTACGTATGCTACCACCTCTCGTCAGCCCAGCGAAGATTGAAGAGGCACGGGCGTGTTTTGCCAAAGCAGCCAACGGAAAAGGATTCATCCTGCAAGGAGGCGACTGTGCAGAAAGTTTCGAGGATGTCCGGTTCGACATAATCAAATCCAAAACATCGCTCTTGGCGCGGCAGGCGAATCTGCTTGAATCCAATTTGTTGCTACCCGTCACTTGCGTTGGGAGGATCGCGGGCCAATATGCAAAACCACGGTCCAACGCCACTGAGACATTGGCCGATGGGACAACCGTACCTGCCTTTCGCGGACACATCATTAACGGAATTGGAATAGATCAAAGAAGCCCGGACCCGGAGCGTCTGTTGCACGGATATTTTTACTCCGCAGCGACTCTCAATACACTCTCGGTCATCGAGAGCCAGAAGGTTCCTACTGAATCGATATGCGCAGCCCCGCCTTCGACAAACACCTCCACCGGAGAGAGCCCTCTTGTCAAGGTCGACTATTCTCCGACCGATATCCTCACCTCGCACGAAGCTCTCCACCTCCCGTACGAGACCTCTCTCACCCGTGGGCGTTACTGCACCTCAGCCGCCTTCCTCTGGGTCGGAGAACGCACCCGCCAACTCGACGGAGCCCATGTCGAATTCCTGCGCGGCCTCCGCAACCCGATCGGAATCAAATTGAGCGCCAAAATCGATCCCGCGGAGCTCGTCGCCCTCCTCGACAAACTGTGCCCCTCCAAAGCTTCCGACGCAGGCCGCGTCACCCTCATCACCCGCCTCGGCGCTCCAAACGTCCATTCCGCCTTGCCAACGCTCATTCGTACCGTGCAACGCAGCGACCACCGGCCCGTCTGGATGTGCGATCCCTGCCACGGCAACACCGTCACCGTCAAAGACAAAATCAAAACGCGCTGCGCGGTCACCATGCTTGATGAGGTCCAACAAACCTATGCCATACATCGTCGTCTCGGCTCCCACCTGGGTGGCCTGCACATCGAGCAGACGGGCGAGAGCGTCGTCGAATGCGTGGAGCACGTCGCTGTGGGGACGGGGAATTTGAGTTTGGGCGTCAACTATCGAACCTTGTGCGACCCCAGGCTGTCGCAGGAGCAGGCGGTAATGTTGGTGGAGAAGTTCACCGAATTTGCACGGAATTTCGGACTCGAGAGTAAATTGCGTGACATTGCTGCTGAGGAGAAGGTGGACGGGGGCTACGAAGGCAAGGGTGATTGGACGTATCCGTCCGGTCGATTGGAAACCGTTCGCGGCGTGCGCTAACCAAACAAAAAAGTAACAAAGAAATTCTTTTCGAAAGTATGCGAGAGGAAAAGAGGTACGAACAGAGATTCGGTTGTACTAGACTTCTGAAAGACTCATTTTGATCTTGATACTTAAGTGTCTATAAAAATAGAGATCTGTTCTTTCAACGCAAAATCAGACCTCAAGATTAAGACTTTTAGTCAGACGACGTAGGAGTGAAGTCGCAGTCCAGATAATTGCATTTCGAGCAGAAACATTAGCGATCAGAGGAATCGAGCAAGAGTCTGAGCAAAAGGCGGTTGCACTGTGCATCACGCTAGAGTACGGACCAGACGGGGAAAAGGGCAGCACGCTCCGAGGCAAAGCCTCTTATCACAAGAGCATCATCGAACGCTAAGATTTGCATATTATTAGCTTAGTCGAACTGTCCTTTCGGAGGATACGACTTATACACGATATATATTGCCCCCTCTGGTGAATTCTTGGGAGTGTTTACAATGGTATCCTGGTGGAGCGTACTGTAGCCAGGTCAACCTCAGAAGGATGGTGACTTTTGACCGGGGGCCCTGTGGTTCTAATCGAGATCCTCGAGAGAGCCCAGCTCTCGATTGAGGGTGTGGGCATAGGTTGGGATTTGGGATGCGGGCCGGTATTGGAATGCCTTTGACCTCAATTGTGATGCTGTTCGTACAACCATATCCGGGATGGTGTCTGTCGATACGGCCGTGTTACCGGCTGTCACGAAATGTATGGAGGGAATAGCGAAGTGGGAAATGCACATGACGAAATTTGCGATAGTGCTAGAGACATACTTGTGCTTTTGCGACTTGGAATATCGACGCCGCGGGGGGCAACACAATGACACTTCTGTGTTAGATAAGATCTAGCAACCGAAAGGCGTTCTTTTCTACTGAATCCGTCCCTATAATTTGAAGCCAGCAGTTTTTTTTTTTTTTTTTTTTTTTTTTTGTGGAACAGCAAAGACGAGTTTGCGCGCTGCCTGACTCCTGACAATAGAAATGCAGACAGACTGTTTCAGGATGACGCCCAACACTGAACTGAGAAACCAGCGTCTCAGCGCCTCAGGCAAACATTTCTGTTAAAGCGTGCTCGACGAGACCGCGGTTTCACTCTCACGGCTTGCATTCACAACTGAACCAGGGGACAGCTCATACAATCCCGAGCACCATACTTTGAAGTCCTGCCACCACCCGTTAAATACACTGAAATTTCAACAAGTCAGTTCGAACCCCATTTTGACTGAGAACGTACCAGACTTACACCTGTGGACCCTCGTTCTCGCTGCGCCGGATACATCTCCACCCCTGGGTACCCACGTACTTTCTTTCAAAATAGTCACAATCCACGTTCCATCGCAGGTTCAGGATGATGGTCGCTTTCGAGTCCCCCAAGCTAGTGAGAAAGTCTTCGATTGGATGACCCCAATCAAGAGCAGGATTATGTTGCCAGACGGTGGGTGTGGGATTGCGTGGGATCAAGCTGAGGAATACTGTTTTCAGGTTTGGTAGGTTGGTGGATAGATATGTGCCGAAAGCGGTCGACGCACCTTGGAAGTCTGGAATGTGGCCGTCCACGAACTCAATTGCGATGTGCCTTACATGTTGGATATGGATCGGACTAACAACCTGGCAGAAAGACGGCAGAGCAAAGACACCCCTTGTGAAATCAAAGCATAGATGTGATTCAATGTATTGCAGAACTTCGGTCCGAAGACAATGGTTGAAGAGACTGAGAGCGAGGAAGTTGCCGCCCAGCGGTCGCAGGGGTTGGAGTAACAACTCGTGGTCATTTTGAGAAGCAATGTGTGCAATCTCGTGGAACAGTGAAGGGGGCGAGCCCTCCAGCACGTCTGGCCTGATCCGTGGCTTTGTCGGCGCTTGGATCACTCGACGGCTCTCCCTCCGCCTCCGTTGAGAACGGGCAAAAGCAGCAGATTTTAATCCTTGGTTTCGCCTAGCAAGCATAGATGTTGCGTTCTGTATCCGTCCAATTATTTCGTCAGTCTGGGCTGTATCTTCCATGTCTGCTTCCCAAAGGTCGGCAGCAGCGCGATTTACTTGCTGCTTGAGACGGTTCGAGGCTTCAGGCATTCTACTGCCGATTCTTTGTAAATTTCGTATGTGACTTGAGACCTGTTTTCGATTGCGATACTGGCCGGTAGATTCGTAGATGACGCTTGCTATCATTTCATTACTATGCGCGCCATGGGCCTCGTTCAGCCTGTGCTGATAGGCCCCAGTCCATTGCAAAGCTAGTCGGCAATTGATCAGCTTTTGGAAGTTCAGAACAGGGAGTCATGTCACCTTTCTGGAAGGCGTCTTCTATAGAATCAGACCATTTTCCCTTGGCATTATCTTTGCGGCGGTAGTTGTGGTACCGAGGATCTCGAAGAAGGATTGCATGTTGGGGAAGCGCCATGTCACCTGCCCAATTCCCTCTCCGCGTGGCACGCAGTACGATGAGTCCTTCGTCTTCGGTCCAAAAAAGGTAAGAGTATATTTGGAAGCGTAGCTCTGAAGGTAGAGCACTAATCATACCGAGATTTGGGAGAGCCATGGTTCTCTCTTACACTGCATCGCTCTTTTCTCACGATGATATAAGTACGAGCATAGAAATCACGTGCAGAAAAGGGCGGTGCACTAAGGAATGGAACGTTCTGAATCACAACAGCCAAGGTGATCAGCTAAGGCATCAAGGAGCAGGATCCCTTTCATATGATTTGCCCAGTTCCTAAGTACTGCCGACGCTTGAACACAGGTCGTTAGGACAAATGGACGAATCGAGTCAAAAAAATGTAGAAGAATGTAGAAAAATTCAAGAGACCATGGCCCACTACCCTGAAAAGTGACTGCTATTACTGTCAAGAATCCAATCTGTATCTGGAGGGTAATTGATTCTTCTGACTATCCATGAATGTATGCGTAGAAAGAAAGAACCCTTGGTAAACTATTTCTCATGCAAGGGTTTTTGCCTATAAGGTAACTTTCTCTAAGGAGCCACTGTAGAGTACTCTAAGGGATCGTCTCCGGCCCCAAAGGCGATACTCTCTATCTTGGTGCAGGAGACTTGGCGTCCTTGTAGGACTGATGAGCACAGTGTTCACCATTGAAGACGGACACCCAAAAAGAACAGTTGGCCATTCATTCAACAGAAGTGGAGCCAGCGTAGAAAGACGATTCTGCGTTGAGATGTCAATGATGCCGTCCAGAAAGAACTGTGCCTCATGATTGGTGCCTCGTGATTTCCTATTCTTCCTACCACTTCTGCAGATGGTGTTGAGATTTCTTCACCTATGGCAACAGTGGACTGTTCATTAGAGCCGATTGGGAATTCAGTCTGAATTATATATGTTGATCAGAGGCAAACGAACATGGCTCGAGTGGTAGTTGGAGACAGTTCAGAAGAAAGACCGGATTGCCTTTCTCTGCATTGATATCGGTCGGAAGGTCTTGGGAGCGCACACTCCGGCCGCACCGCACACTTCGGATAAATAATAATGCGGAACTATACTAGCGTTGCCGAGGTACCTCGTCTTTAGTGTAGACACCACCCAATTTCATGTACCTTTCTATCCACACCTCATATTCGCTTCCTCATCACCTCTTCCACCCACATCGTCTTACCACAACCAGTCGCTATTATGGCTACTCAGGCTGCTCAATGGACTCCTCACCCCCGCCTCGACGACGACCTAAAGCCTTTGGTTCAGAAGGGTATTGACGGTATACCGCAGGAGCATTTAGAGCCTCCTTCACCAAATGAGACTTTTGATGTACCCGATGACGCCTGGACTCGCCTTCAGAATTACGCCTTCAGTCAAGGGTTCGCTATAGTGACAGGGTCATGTGGAGCAGGGCGCAAAAGCTATCAATGTATCCATGCGGAGGAAAAGACTCAGAATAATCGGAAGCTGGATGAGCATACGGGTGAAGGTAGTAACCGCCAGCAAGAACTCACTCGAATCAAGAAGAAAGGCTGCCTATGGCGATGCGCTATTACCTGGAGGGATCCATATACTCGTGGTGGAG
>NKYR01000173.1:36089-63737 GCA_003184365.1 Evernia prunastri | reverse complement strand
AGGAGCATATAGCTGCTATTCCATGTACATAGATTTATGGTGGGGGATGCCAAGCATTTGTGCACCCCAGGCGCCAGACGATGGGATAGAGAAGGCGGACGATAGCAGACGGTCACTCTTTATTATGTATATGTCCGTACTACTAACACTCTGCTTGATGCTCATTGGCACAGATTGGACAAGCGGTACTCGGGTGCTAGAGAAAGGAGTGTCCTCGAAAGGTACCTTTAATAATTCTTTGGTTGATTGATTGATTGATTGATTGATTGATTGATTGATTGATTGATTGATTGATTAAGTCATACTGGACACCATTCGAGTTACCCCGCAGAGGACTTCACAGGCGTCTAAGACCCAGTCAGAAGCATCGTTTCTCGGGATTCTCATCCCCGAGATAAATGTATACGCTATCTAAATCTCTCATTATGAGATTTAACTCTTCTATACGATGATGATTTTGAGCTCTCAAAATTCTATAAGTTCTCTATATTTCGTTAAGTCTTCTATATCTCGTTGAGTTCTTAATATCTCGCTGAAAAGAGTTCTCTGTCTTCGTAAGATAAAAAATATATTACGTCTTAAAAGTAAACGTTCGTCAAAAATAAAAAACGTTTCTCGCTTAAAGAAATCTCGGACTCTTATTCGAATAATAAATGATTATTAAGTTTTTCGTGTCGTCTCGATATCTCTATAAGAGTTTTTATTCTCGAATATCTTATTAAGAAGTGTATTTTACTTATAAGACTTTAGACTTATTCTAAGCTTTCGAGAGTGTTATTATCGTATTTTTATTTTCTCACTGTTATCGTCGATAGTATTAATCTTTCGTCTTTTTAAATCAGATATTCTTTTATTTAAAAGTCGCTTATAATTCGTCTAAGCTTTTAAAATCGTAAATTTATATATTTGAAGTTATAATGCATATAGAAGAAATCGTCTATTCGAATCGCGTTTTCGAGTTATTTTATAATTTTATTAATATTAATATCGTTAAGCTATGTGTAGTCGTATTGAGTTTTATAATAAGATATAAACTTCGAATTCTCGTTGTCGATTTTATATTATATTAAAAGAATTAAGCGCTCGTTTATATAGCTTTCGATTATAATTATTTATATAAATACTCTAAGAAATATCGAAATATTTTTGTTACGGACGTACCCTAGGTGTCAGGCACATAGGGAGTGTTTATGGCTATGTGTCTAGCACATAGAGTGTTTATTGGTTATTGACACATTCCTATTGACACATAGGCTAGCGGGGATTCTTCCTAGTATTTAAGCGCTCTTCTTCTGTACATATTTCCTCCTTATCTAGTTGTCTTATTCAATTTACCCCCATTAGACTTGACTCTGGGCACGGTTCTGACAGTCAGATCTCAACATGATCGAGCCTTGCTGGCTTTTTATGAAGCGTGAGATCATCAAAAAAGGCGTATTAAGGACTCGAATAGAGGCTGAAAAGGCTTGGAAGAAATGCTGGAAGGATTTGTCTCAGAAGAGAATTCAGAGATGGATCGAGCGTATGTCACGTCATATTGTCGAAGTTATACGTCTAAAGGGGGGCAATGAGTATCGAGAGGGTCGTGAAGGAGGTGATGTACGCTCTTATGATTCAACGGATCGGGTCAATCAATATATACGTAGCTATATGAAGAATCATATGTAGTAGTCCAAAAAATGAAGACATTCAAAAAAAATTGCGGAGAAGTGCCAAGAATGCCAAGAGTCTTGGCTGTCCAGGACTTTTTACGCCTACCTCCGTAACTAATAAGGTAATCATGCTGAGGCCCGGGGAGGGGGCCAGGGGAGAGGGGGGGGGCGCGGTGACCGAGTTGCGGCTGATTAATGGAAGGGCAAGGCACTTATTTAGGGCTACGACCCTTTTCTAATAAATTGTGAATTCCTTCAGTTTCCTGCACTCCTATTGTCCAAACAGCAACAGCTTCAATGGTATTCGCCAATACTGGAAAGTACTAGTATCGTTACACCAATGTGTCCCCAGTCTTCACGCTTTTCTTTCCAAGGGTAAAGATTGAGGTTCCTGTGAATGCTTCCTGTTGCAGATTTGTTCCTATTCACTAAAGACTTTGAAATTCCTTCCTTTAGCTTGACATTCACCTAAGAGCTAGTACATACTTCAGCTCAATGTCAAGAGGTGACTATATCCTACTTCCTTCACAATCTTCTGCGCATCGTCCACTCAAATCAATACTGGTATGAAAAGGAACCATGACCGTACATTGGGGAAGTGGTGGAATCACCTCGGCTGCTCCTGACGCTGCCGTAAGGGAAATGGGCAGGTGGAAGTCTGTTATTCACTGGAGCGTACCCAGAGTATAACGGGTATGGCGGGCATGCCGGTACCGCCTGCTCATAGATGGATCGATAAGCAGGCGGAGCTGGTGCTGTTGGACGTGGCGGCAAGCCTCGAGGAACCCGCTTGCTGGAGTTCGAAGCATCGTGCTGGGCAGATCGCCTACCTCGGTTGTCAGGGATAGAAGTTGCAGGCTCTGATCTCGGATGGATGATTGCCGTCGCCGAATGCTCAGCTTCGAAGTACCGTTGCACCAGGATTCGTCCGGCTTCGCCAGGAACCCTAGGCAAGAAATTGTGAGCACAGCCCAAGCAACTGGTGAGAACCTCCCTTACGTATTGGCATGTCTCAAGGTGGTAACCCGTTTGTCATTGTAGGTCAAGTCGCCAAACACGGAGAATTCAACATCTTTGGCAACGATCCATCGCGTTGGAATCACCCCTTCGTTGCCTTGAAGTCCCTCTGTCCAAATGTTGACTTCCGTGTCTGGATCGAATGGTCCTGACATTTCCGCTAACCCACAATATTTTCCACCGTACCTGTGACTGCAAACAGTCAACAATCTTTCTGTATCAATGGTGACACGCCATACCTGTGGGTGATAGAAAAGATGAAAAGGATCTTTTCTCCTGGCTTCTTGTTTTCCCAAGCAGTTTGAAGTACTCTGTTTGCACCCTTCGTTGAAGACCAGACTCCGTGTTCCACCGAAGCTCGCAAATTGTAGACATTGGTCGATTTCATGATGAACACTTTCGACTGCCACTGGATTAGCTGACAGATGTCCACATCACATACAAGAGCAACTGGGACCTACTCCAAAGGGAAGAGAAAATGTTTCAGGGTCAAGGCTATAATCTTGAGATTTTAGATGACCGCGCAGCCCATTTCGTGCTCGACGGCTCATTTCAAATGGAAGACCTTTGCGTGACCAGACTGGTGGATCTTTTGCCTCAAACGAGCTGGCCTCATCCAACAGAACGACGCTATCTCTCTTAACGGTTTGAATGTCATCTGGTCTCGGTACCTGCATTTTGGGGGCTCCCGTCTCCGCGCTGATTGAAGGTTTTCGAGACTGTGGGGCTTCTCGCAAGTCGGAGAGGGATCGTCGCCGTCGGATAAGGGAACAAAGATTCGATGGCTTCACAAGCTGTGGCGTGAATGGTTGTTTCCACGCTTTAACCTGACCTAAAGCTAGCAATTGGTACGGCTCATCATCGGGCGTTGAGCTGATGACCAAATCCGCAAGAGGAGACCGAGTGCGACTATGGGCACCTGTATCGGGACGCTCTGGTTTAGTAGATGGGCTCCCATCTCCCATTGCCACCGAGGTCCCAGGCAAAATGGCAGATCTGGTGGAAGCAAGATGGTCCCCCACAGCGCCGAAGCTACTTGTCGTTCTTCCGCTCGACGAGCCAGAAGAAGAGGTATACGTGTAGATGATGGACTTTCCGCTGATAGCTCCGCGAAGAGTCAATGATTTTGGCGCATTGCTGCTCGGTACTAGGATCTTCAATTTTTCGGAGTCAATCATTGTTTTTTGAGGTGGAAAAGGAGTCACACGAAATAGCATAATCCTCTCGAAATATGGCTTGGGAATGTCATATGGGTACGGATTGGGAACAAACGCTCCGAAATGTCGACATACCTGCAGTTTGGACCGGCCGGTTGCTCTGCGGCTGCTACCCCATCTCAATGGCATAAGAGCCTGATCGCTTGGTACCTTCCTGATAGTGTTGAATGCCTCGTCTCCCGGCTCGACGATTGGCAGACCTTGCAGGAGTTTCTCCTCATCTTGCAGTGGATCACCTTTTTCAATGTATTTTGGTGTACGAACGTCAATCGGCTCGACATCAGGACTTCGATTCGCGGAAGTCGAGCTTGACGCGTGTGTTGGACGACGACATGGCCCACAGCCCAATTTGGAGAGCCGCGCAGAGGGCGTATCTCCTTGCTTGGAGTAATCAGAAGCCAGTGCTGACCTGTTGCATCTTGTAAGCTTCCCCGTCAGTGCAACGGAGGTTGTACTAAAGAAGTAGGCTGTCCCAATTATACGGGGGAATCGCATCATTGAGGCTCAAAGTGTACCGCATCCGGGAAAACCTATGGTAATAGCTGCAAGGACTAGGTTTGTCCCTGCTAGGCTGCTTACATTTTCTCGCCAGGTCGGTGCTTAATTCTGGAACGTTGCGCCGCGACTAAAGGTTGTGGGTGGCTTGAAAAGACGTGTGTTGAGCCAGCTCAAAACGAGGGATGCCTTATGGATCGTCGGCAGTTTCGATTCCGTCTGCAGACATTGGCCTTTTAATGCGGTAAGGGTAAGAGAAAAGGTGTAAGAATAAGGGAGAGGTGGATGAGAAAGTTTAGGGAAAGGAGCAGGTGGTGGTGAAGGTATTCGCTTTAGCAGAGGTCTAGTGACAGGAATCTCGGTGGCTTGGCACTCTCAAGGACAGACATCACAACACGCATCACTGACATTAGAGATGGCTTTTATGGGATTTTTGATGTCAACACCTTTCCAATATAAGAGCCCAAAATCATGCATGACCCGTGCCAGAAAGGTCAACAATAAGCATGGTGAAAAGTATCCCTGTTTCCAGGCGCTAGCCCCATTCTTTTTTGGCAATGAGGTTGTTATTCTTCTTTTCTTCATACCAACTTTTGCCAGTATGAAAACTTGCTGTGACTACTGCACCAGACTCGATAACATCTTTGATAGCCAACCATCTCGTTATTTGACATGAACATACACTTTCTGATACCAGTTGCCCACCAAGTCCGACCGTGAATACCCCAGAGTTAATCAGCCCAAAAACATGGTTCAGGTGCAAAAGCACAGAGCTCCCAAGCCGAAGACTGTTCAACGTGTGTATGAGGAAGCCACACCACCTGTGGTGCCAGAAGCCCTTCCGCTTCATAAGAAAGATCAAGCCATCGAAGAGAAGCGAAGCTATGCCATGATAACAGGTCTGCTTCAAGTTTTGGTATACATGCAGTATCCCGGAATGCGAAGAGCGCGTGCTAACCTTTTCATTCGTCACTGAGGTGGCTAGCATTGCTTACCAGCGGTACGTTCGTGCTATGGGCCTTTTGCAGCCCGCGAGCTGACCTAATTTGCAGTGATCTCTTCCCCAAGTCGTCTTTCGAGATGCGCTTACCGTTGTCGATCGGCACAAAAGCTCATCCTTCAAACACTACTAGCGGCCGTGATGAAGTGGCACACTTTGCAAATGCACTGGCCCAACGTGATCGATCTCTCCTAGTCTTAGCTCCAGGAAAGACAGATGGCGTCGACAAATTGCTAGCATGGCTGGTTGGTGATCATAGTCCTCACATACTTGGCAACATGCTAATTCGGCTCACAGGATGAGATATTTAAGGGTCTGCTCGATCATTCTTTGGACGGCTTTCAGTTCAGTATATATGCCGACAAGTCTAGGCCTTCTGCAACATTGGAGCTATACACATTCTCTTTCCATTACCGTCATGGAAAGGGCGGTGAACGGCTGCTTATGGGGTTGACCGCCCCAGGTGGTGGTAGTGGCATGGTTACGACTCGAAGCGTTAGATCTGGCATGTTGAATGTGATCGACCAGCTCAACAGCTACCAGCAGCAGCTTCCTGCTCTTCCAAGTGAGTTGCCTTGAGGGAAAGTATCATGAACACGTTTACTAATGCAACCCTCGAAAGGGGAACGATACTTGATGTGTCACCTCTTTCATTCACCACATGCTCCTCGGAACCATCAGACACCGGGGTTCCATGAATGTACGGAAACCAGCATGGCCGTAATAGAGAACGGGTCATGGCATATGAGGAAGAGAAGTTTCGGGTCAACAGACTCAGGTATTCATCGGTACCAGGCCTTGAGCATCGGATTACATGAAGACTCACTGATAAGCTTAGCATGCACTTGGAAATGGGGTTTATGTTTTGCACCGACGCCGAGAAAGACCTCGCCCATCGGCCAGTCCTTGACCAAGACATGGAGTACACCAGGACAGTTTCAAGGACGCTCAGGCCCAATCTCGAAAGAAAGGCTAAAACACAGGCTGCTCCACCAGTGGGTGCCCAAAGGACAAAGCGTCCTAGGGAGGGGTTCACACAAGCAGAGCAGCAAGGAGACTGGATCAGACTGGATCTGTCGCAGGGTGATACTGTAGCTTCTGGCGGAAGGACGAGCTCAATGAGACGGACCATGAGCCCAAGACCTCTTAGCAAGGATTTGGGCGACATCGGCAAGGTGGGCACAACATATGACTTATGTAGGGTGCTGAACCTGACTAATCTTATATCTTACAGATACACAATACATCGAGAAGTGACAGCCTTTTACCAACCCAGGTTGTTGAAGCGGACGACCCGCCTGCCCTACTCACATGGGACTGGAAGCTGCGGGCAGGAAAAGAGATGGAGATGGGCGTAAAAAGAGAGAAACAACAATGGATTGCTGCTGGGGATGATCGAGTCATTCGTTGCGAATGCTCTTGCGATCTGGGGGAACCGCCTATGGTACTTCTGGGCCCAGCGAGAGCCGGGCTTTGCTACGCTAACATCAGGTCTTTTAGCTCCAGTGCATTTGCTGCCAGAAACTGCAACATTATCACTGCTATGGTTTTGCTCTAGAGACTCAGGTAGATGAGCATTATTGCTATCACTGTCTTCTCGAAGATACACATAGAGCTCTTTTGGGAGACATGAAGAGCCTTGCCATTTTCAGGCGAGCACTATGGGTTCTGTACGAAGAAGCCCCCTCATCACCCGCAGAATTTGCCCAGAAGCTGCGTTAGTGATGCCTAAAGCTTGAACTGGGCAGAACGCTAAGATACTCTAGATGTTGATGGGAAGACGACGCAGGGGTTAATCAAACGATTGGATGAAGGCGGATATCTAGCTTCTGGAAGGACACTATTATCTCCAGTAACCACGCCTGAGCAACTAATGTTCAAGAGACAGCTGTACCATAACCCTCTTACGAGCATCAGTGGCTTCGTAAGTAACTTCCTAGATCCCCCCTGCCGCTGCCACCCCAAGGATCAAGGGAGGCGCTTACTGTTTTAGTATGAGCCACGAGAAGATACCCCATTGGGAAGTCAAGACACCGACGATGGTCACCTCCGGCGCAAACGTATGAAGATTTGAGGTTCGCAAGTATTAGGGAGGCATCTTTGTAAGGGATCATGGCTCAGCTGTACTGTTATACATTTGATTGGCCGATGCTCTAAAACCTTTCGAGATCTGGCTGTTGCATTATCTCGTGCAAGCGCTAAGGCCAACCTGGCTGTCTTCAGGAAGTATAGATGTTTGAACCGCTTTGAATGGGTTGATAGGTTTTTCACGGTCCACACTGCCGTCCGAGCCATCATTGCAGGACGATGGCTCGATGGAAATGTCCATACTTCAAATGCTCTTGAGCCAGGAGTGAAGGCGCTAGCTGACCTGTCATTGACATGCAGCAGGAACGACATGGGGGCTTTCACGTAGAGTTTCCGCAGCGATACATTGCACTCGGCGAAACTTTCGTTGGGCGGAGGCAGGTATAAGAGCTGGATCGGCGATCCAGGTAGGACAGTATGAGTGATTGTATTACTATACGCGAGCTTTTACCACGGGTGGCGTTAGTTCTCCTCCACTTAAGCGCCTCGTGGCTGTTGTTTCACATTTATACTTCGTCCTCACGAGTTGAGAAGATGTGTGCAGTCACGTGAAAGGGACGGATATGGCCAAGTGAATTACCCCTTTCTCGCGGGTTCGATGTGGCGAGCCCACGTGGACTCGTGGAGCACCAGGGATACTCTCTAAGTTCAGGAACTGCCTTTGTGGCAAGCGCCTTCTTCTCTTGTCGTCGCTCTTTCCACAGGCAGCTCTTTCACTATGCATGACGCCTAATTCCATGAGGTACTCCAAGGGTCAAAAGGTCCAAAGACGGAGCAAAGGGGTTCGCAATGGCTTGGGTCGACTTGCCTAGCTTGCCTAGAGAACCGTATCAAGCAAAGGGGAAATATTGATACATGTGTAAGGCGTGTCCAGACTTCCAGAAGAAAATACTCCACGTGAAGATGCGACTATTGATTGATCCAAGGTAAGATGACTAGTGAGAAGTAGGTTAGCACAAGTTGCGCTTAGTCTCCAACTAACAAGCGGGGCGAGAGGGACGGTTCAAGGACGCCATTCCGAAAACTCCGAATTTCCACTCCACTAAGATAATAATAATGATTCCAGGTCACGAATTTAAATTTTAAATTTAAATCATATTTAATTCAATACCAGTCTCCGAAAGCCAAATACTACTTACTGAATGGAGTGCTACTTTCTAGTACTCTCTAGCCCCTTATCCGCGTGGTACCCATGTCACCTCCGTCCAACCATCAGCCATGGCCACTAGGGAAACAGGGGCTCTCACACTCGTGTTGGTGTGTGGCCCGCCTGTGTGAAGAAGGAGGAGTGCAGAACTCCGCTATAAGCCCACAGCTGCCTTTATTCTCCTTGACTTGTCGCTCCACCATCATATCTTTGCTGCACAATATTGGCAATATACCCTGACTTGAAGGAGATGCTACATCTTCGGACTTTAAGGCAGGAGAGGAAATCCTGACCCACCCAAGATTGGACGAACAAGCTTCAGCAACGCCAAGTTCGGAAAGTCTCAACCAAAGAATGCAATTGTTTGCGATTGAAACGGCAAATCTACATATGACTTGATTCCCAGCTTGACCCAATAAATCCTACTTCTCTTCCACCAGGTCTTAAGCCCTGACCGTCGACCATTCCACCGCAATGGCTCGCTCTTTCAAGATCTCCTTTCCCTTACCTCGAAGGCCAAGTGCTTCTCCCCAAACGACGCCTGGTTCACAGTACTCAAACCAGAGCAACATCGACGATTCCCCTCTATCTCATCCGGGTGCCAAGGCCGAGAAGGTGCTGGGAACCTCAGAAGTCGACAGTCCTGAGTTGAAGAAGAAGCAATCGAAAAAGGCGAAGAAGCAATTGCGCAAATACCCCAGCTTCATGAGCGTCACCCTATCCGACGTCGATGCTGAATCTGTCAAGACCCTTGATGAATTTCCGTTTCCTGGCATGCACACCCCGAGTGAGATGGTGTCCCAGCCGATACAAAATAAAAGCAGGCAAGGATCGTCACCCTTGCTGGGGGAGCAGTACATGCTTGGGACTCCGAACGGGATAACTCTCAGTAACGCTTCCAGCCCGGGAGCCCGGCGAGTCGAATCATCCTCAACCTTACGGTCTTACTATGACCCAAAGAAGTCGCCGTTGTCGATCTCACAGCAAACTTCTGCCTCGTCGGCGCGGGATATGGCGTTGAGGAAAGGCTTCCCGCCAATATCTAGTCCCCTGAGCCTTCATGCGGTAGACACAGTCAAATCCGCCGAACCTGGTGGACAACATTCGCGCAATATATCTACGGATACCAAAGTTTCCGGGAGTTCTAAAATATCTGGTAGTTCGCTCAAGAGAATCAACAGTATCCCCAGGAGAAGACCAACGGTCATGGACCCACCAACGCTGTACCCGAACGCCGATCGAAACTTTCACGCAACTTCTCCGCCACCAGCCCTCATAAACGCAGCATTACCTAAGCCTCAGGGTCCACAAAGCCAATCAAAAAGGTCATTCAGCCGGCCATGGTGGTGGGCAAAGGTCAAAACCGAAATGGCCCCACCCGTTTCTGTTGAAGACCAGCAGCGCCACGAAGACTTCGACGATCATCTACCGTCTATCAAACTCAATGTGAAGAAGCCAAGAGTAGGTATGCGGAATTGGTTTGATGGGTTGGAGGACGAAGAAGCTTCATCGGACGGCCAACAAGATACTGATCCCTCGAAATATCGGTTACCCGAGCCGTATAAGCCTCCCCTGAGTATTCAGGGGATCATGGCACAGGGAGTCCGATCTCCCCAGATCCCAGAGAGGAAAAGCTCTTTCAGTAACAACACTGGACCGATTACACACTTGGATCAGAAGCCGAGCTTCCAATTCGATTCTCCTCCTCTCCGCAGTCTTTGTAGCGGGTCTTCATCACAAATTCCAGAGGACATGAGCACTCCTGGAACCACTCCTGGAAGCCCCGATGCAACGGTACTAAAACCAACGATGAGCAGCAAAGAAGCATCCCCGGGGGTAGATCTACAATCGGTCAGTTTCCTTGAACTCTCGTCTTCTGAGGACGAAACAGAAAGTAATTCCGACGCACCTTATCGACGCCTTCGCATTCGAGCAAGCATTGAGAAGGCTAGGTACAATAACGAGGTCCTGGTTGGTAATGCGCAACGGGCTCAGCCTGTCAGGCCACGTCCTATTGTCAACGGACGCAACAGACCTCTTTCGAGAAGATCCAACAGCTCAGAAAAAGTTCCGCCAGTGCCAAAGATCCCTGACAAGCCCAGGCTCAGCCAGAGAAACTCTTCAGTGCGATGGCGTGAGATGATGGAAGACAGAGCAGGAAGCACCGAAAGCACCGTTGACAGTGGGGAGAGTTCTCTTAATGGCAGCATAGATGTACGAAGAGCAAGAACAAGAGCAAAGCAGAATATCCGCAGGAGTAGATTTATGAAGGTCACGTCGGAAGAAGAAAAGCTCCTTGAAGCCATGCGAGATAAGAGAGCTAGCATCCGTCAGGACGACTTTGACAAAGGTTTCAAGACGGCTATGCAGCTTCAGGATATTGTGGCAAGACCAAGGACTGCAGGTGCGGAAGGACGAGCTTCCCGATCCTCGAACTGCGGATCTAGGTCTTCGGCATCGCCTCCAACAGAAGAGTATGCAATGAGAACGAGCAGATCGGACTCCCGCTTTTCTGCTTCCGCTGAGGATCTGAGGCTCGACGATGCCTATCCTTTTCCCGAGGTCCACTTGAATCGAAAATTCCCCCCTGGATTTATTTCGCCACCGAAACCATCTCCCAGTTTGAGCTTCAGTCCGTCAGACATATTGCCTGAGACTTCTCCCGTTACCCCACCGCCCCCCGGCCACGGTGGGTTAGGCGGTTATGGTCGTGGCCTTACGCTGACTCCATCTCGAGGGATTACAGCAACGAGTGAGATCGGTCATGAGAGGAAGAGAACTATAAGTAGCGGTGTGGTGGACCTTGACCGGGTCGAGCAGCAGGCTGAGGTCATAGATGAGGACGAGGTTTCTCGGTGGGCGATGGATAGATGGTAGTATTGGGACAATAGTGGAGTGTTCAGTGTAGTAAGTGTAAGAACAAGAGTGAGATTTTGGAATAAAGGGGTGGATCGTTTTTAATCCATTCCTGGACCTCAATTTGTGCACTCGAAAGTGTTATATTTTATGCACCTAAGAGGTAGAGTAGACCTAGGGCTGATTACCCTAATCTTAGAATCGTTGATTTGGATTGTCTCCATTAGCTTTCGACCCCCTGCTTAGACCGTGACTTTAATTTTTAGCTGCATAGTGAGTCGGTCCCCGCAGAGGGTCTGCACCAAAAACCCCCTGTTTCTTGTATTCTATTCTAAATATGCCAAGCCTACAGCGAAAATCGACTGCCCTAGTTAGAATACTGAAATTTATAGTAATATTCGGAAGATGGCCCAAGTTTGGCTATCGGGTCCGGGTCCGGGTCCGGATCCGAAAAGTCTTGGCATGTTTAGGACTTTTGATCAACATGCTCCCCCCCTTTCTATCATTGATAATTCGATTTGAATGCCGTGTTTGGAGGGTCTCGGACGCTGAGAGATAGGAAATCTAGCGCCGAGACCCGTTGCCGGAAAGAGGTAACCCGTTGGTTAGGTCATTTAGATAGGGAACGTAATAGGTCTGGTGTCAACTGTCCTCGAAGGTTAGTAAGGTATACAACGCGGGATATTGCCGTAGGGAGTTAGATTTTGTTACTAACGAATTCGCTATATAATTCTACGCGTCGTAGTATATATTTCTAAGTGGTTTTGATGAGAATTGATGGATCTGTGATTGATTCAAAAATTTGTTGACACGAAGCTCGTTTTGGATAAAAACGGGGTTTCTGGAGCAGGCGTCCTACAACAAAAGTCCGCGAAGCGATCTAGACTTTTTTGAGCTTAGTTCCAGCGCTAACTTGTTAGCCTTTGGGACTAAGGTAGGACGCCGGCGCGAAGGAGGCAAGATTTGGACCCTGAGACGTCACTGTGCATCAAAAAGCTGTGACTCCGACGAGTGAGACGCATGGAGATATCCAGCCTCACCGTTTACCAATTCCATGGGTGGAGATCACTTCTTAGCGACACGAATACTATCGAACCCTTCGTCCTTCACAGCGCCATTTCTGATCTTATCCACTTTTCTGCTCCTGCTCGCCAACATGGTCAAAAAGCCAGTGCAACAGCTCGAACCATCCGACGCCAGCGTGATGGTTGAGCAAGGTATCGCGCCGGATACCTTCAGCGATGGACTTCCTCTACCAAAGATGATGGTCTTCGATCTGGATTACACTCTCTGGCCGTTTTGGGTAGACACACATGTATCGCCGCCCTTGAAAGCGAAGGAGGGAGGGGCCAAATCCGTCGATCGGTATGCGAGCGAGAGACTCACGTTACTAGATGTCTTTGCAATAGAACTGGCTGACGGGTTCCAAAGATGGGGCGAGTCATTTGCCTTCTACCGCGACGTGCCCGGTGTCCTTCACGCCGCCAAAGCGCTCCCAACGCCGCTTCTGCTTGGTACAGCTTCTCGTACCCACGCCCCAGACCTTGCCAGCACCCTCCTCAAGCAACTTCACGTACAGCCGAGCAATAAGCGCGCGATTGAATACTTTGACCACATGCAAATATTTCCTGGAGATAAGAAGCAGCATTTTTCCAAGATACATAAAGACAGTGGGGTACCGTATGCCGAGATGCTCTTTTTTGACGACGAGGTACGAAATCGGAACGTGGAGAGTATGGGAGTTGTCATGTGTTTGGTCAGAGATGGAGTTACAAGGGCGGAGGTGGACAGAGGGATTAGGGAGTGGAGGAGAAGGTATGGGAGAGAGACGAAAGAGCCTTGACGAAGGAGACAACAAGTTTTGAGGATTTCGAGAATGGGTTTATTCGTTGCGAAGGCAGAGCTGGCGGTCTCGTGAGTGAAAGACTTAGCATGGCTACGGCGAGACGAGTGTTCCACAGAATGGACACTTAGATCTGTTTTACTGTTTACAAGCCTCAGTGCTCGGATTGCAGGCGAGGCAATTTGGAGGCAGCATTCGGAGCAAGGAATCAAACATAGACGACAAATATATTTGCACTGCCATGGTTGTAATTATTTCATTGAGGTTGAGGCATTTGCGCGGCCTCCTCGCAGGAGAATACGAATCCGGGAGAAAATGTTTTCAGTCAATTTGCATGGCGGAGTACTTTTAATAACAATCTTTTCATGCTTGTTCATGTCTTGGCAAGTATTTCCATGTCTTGGCGCTTCGAGAATGTTGTCGGTCTGCTGCGCCACCCCAGGCCCAGATGAGACGTATCGAGGCATACAAGTAGCTATCATTGCATTGGCCTTGAGGCCAAACATTATAACATTATAAGGCTCGCTGCTTCCCCACACTCTACGTCTACAACAACATAATATAAGAACAGTGCAACATACAAAAAGACTCTTCTTGCAAAAATCAAATTATGCACATGCCTTCTCCCTACTCCACTCCAACTATGTCTGCTCAAGACAAATCTCCGCCTGCCTCTCCTTCAGGGAGCCCGACATCCACTTCCCCCTCACTTGACACCCAAACCCCACTCTCCCTCGACCTCTCCGCTCTTCCCCCATTAGTCACACCTTCGCCGCCGTCAAATACGCTTCTCATAACGGTAGGCTTTGCCCTCCCATCACCCTTTACAATCCCAGCTCATCCCCCTCACAGAACCTCAACTCCCTCGCAACATTCCTCCCCCAAAACCTCCAGCACATCCACACCCTCCTGAGCACGCCCACACCCCTAAACTCCTTCTCCCCCCTCCGCTCCCTCCGCCGAATAATAGTATCCTACCCCACCGTCCAAGCCGCGGTAGACATGCGGCAACTGCTCGACGGATCGCCTCTAAGTGAGGATGACCGGGTTCGCATATACTTTGGGGAACCTACACCTATACTAGGGGAGGATGGGGAGGATCAGCATTTGAAAGCCCCGAGTTTGGGCAAACTGCTGTTCATCAGCCCGCCGCCCAGCCCGCCTGCTGGGTGGGAAATCAGAGAGGAGGAACCGCCGAACAAGGACGTTCATGCTGAAGATTTACAACGAGCACTAGCGGGCCTGGGTAGCCATGGAACCGAGACGGGAGCGATTGAGGATGAAGCGGGGAGTCCGATGAGCGAGGATGAAAAGGAGGAGTTGCAGGCGAATCGAAAGAGGAGTGGGACGGGAAGCATGATGGTGTATCATCCGAAGGACCATGGGGATAATGAGGACTTACCTGCTGTGATGGTGGTAGACACTTCCGCCGGTGCGGGAGAGGAAAGTCCCGGAGGCTCGAGTCCTGCGGACGGACAGGGTCAGGGAGGAGGACGGATACTGACGCACACTGCGAGACCGCCTGTGGAACTGATGGAGGACTGTTGAAGTTTCGACAAAAGAATTCTCGAATCCATTGAGGGTATTAGCGTGGCGTTCAGGGAGGTTGGCAGCGCACGGAAAATGCAGAATAACCATCTCGATGCTTCTCGGTTTCAAAAAGCTTCCACTACAGGCTACGTTTCCACATGTCAGTTCAAACGCTTCAATTTCTGGCATGTCAGCGTCTTCTCGGAAAGACGCTGATCTCTCTGGGTTCTCGTCTCTCATCTTCACGTCGTACATGGAGGCTTCTACTAAGATATCTATCCTATCGTCGTCAGATGTCCATGATGGATCATTGGGAGTCGTCCAAGCTGTCTCATGTTGCGCAGAGATTTGCTGAGCTCCCTTACCGAGAGATTCACTCACAACGCTGAGCAGCAGCTTCGGAGCCTTCCGCCCATCCATTGGCCAGTGGTCCTCTGCGGAATCATATCTATCGCCCAAGGGCGGATCTAGCACAACGTCTTTCCATACTGACCAATCTCGTTCGCATTCTCGAAACTACTGTTCCGAATGATGAGTCTATGCGAATTGGCCTGAGCGGCTGCTTCTCTCCCACTATCTGTTTCACCATGATTCGCCGGGACATTAGATCGGGAGAGGCCACTGGGCCGAGGAGATGTGGAGGAAGGGAACTTTGCGGAAGGACCGATGCGAGAAGAGGATTTTTTTTCAAGCGACTTGTGATGACTTTACCCAGTGCTAGACGGGACAGGAGAGACGGGACGACGGATGGGGACAGGGGGACAGGGGGGCCGAGTATCGCTGCAAGATGCAAGCACAGCCTTGCTGTACGATGGACAAAAGTGGAATTGATTAGATTATGCGGGTTATGCGAGGCGAAGGCGCAGCTGGCAAGGCTCGGGAAATGATTGGCTTCAGAGCAGGCAGCAACCTCAACTGTAGTATTACTATTATTATGATGAAGCTGAGAGTTGACATATTTTCACTGAGAGAGCGCTTTGACCCAGACTGCTGCGCCACGGGATCACTGAAGCATGTGCATGCAAAGGGGCAACCGAATAGATTCTCTGAAAAAGTTGCTCAGCCTCGGGCATCGATTATGAGGCTTGAAGAGTGCTTGATAGGAAATTTGTATAAGAAGTGGCGATCCACCAGGGTATTGAATGTTTCGCCACCTCAGCTCCTGGCCCGAACAGGCGAGTGGCGATTCCAAGCAAAGGTAGTTTAGATGCCTATCCTTGTGGCCAGCCCAGTCTTGGCATGTGTAACCTGTGTTGTATCTTATTCTCTGGTCTCCGCTCTTCTTCGCATGCCTTCAATGAAAGTGCGAGTTGCATCCAGTTACTTCGACCGACCAGTGATGTCTCTTACACTTTGAAACAGTGCAACTTCCACCTCCATCATCGTCCTTCCCGCCGTTCGTTCCTATTTATGACGGCCACCGCTCCCCCTCTAGGTGGCGAGTCTGGCGGAGTCGGAATATTCTGCGTACTGCGTGATGCTGCAGCGGTATTCGGCTTCAACTCCCGGTAGTCCGCTAAGGACAGCAACCCGTTTTGCCAGAGGTATTCGACAAGGGCAAAGTCATGTCGAGCAGTGGCCAGACGATGGCCCAAAAATTGATGATGGATTTTAACGTGGTCCATGCGTTCTCGCCAACTGTCAATACCATTTGACTCTTGGAACGTTTGAATGCAGAAGCAGCACGAATTGGTCTTCGGCGGATCGACCTTCTTCGCCCGTCTCCCAGAAGTGCGAAAATGACCCAAGCTGTGCTGGATCCATTCCCGCTCGTTTGAGACAGCAAATTGTTTGAAGCACTTGATGAAGGCGAAGGGGCATTCAAGGACAGGATTTTGATCTGCCCGGCGGAAGGGAGGAAGAGTGGTGGGCTCCAATGCACCATCAGGATCTGGGATCATGATCCTCAAAGCTCGATTCATCTGTCTCTCTCCCATGCCATCCGAAACCGACGGGGATGGCCTTGAACTGGTGGCGCGGGTGAGACCAGGGAGCGAATCATTCTGGGTGAAGTCGCTGCGTGCTGGGAGTCTTGACGTTCCAATGTCACTTGGCGGGGAACCCTGGTAGCTGGAGGAGTGATGCTGCTGAAAACGGAGCAAGGTGGAGTGCTCCGCTATGGTTTGCGGCATCCTTGAACCTTCATGGTCTCGAAGGTAGGAGGTGATGGCAGGGTTGGAAGGATTCCGGTTTGTTCCTCGACAGGGTTCATGAGACACTGCACATGTGAGTGGGATCCCGCAGCATTATTTGGCGGACTTACTACTTTGACTGGTTGGAAGGCGAGGCGGTAGATGTGGGCTCTCTCTCACAATCTTCTGCTCTTGAGTTTGGGATTTTAGGTAGTCTCGGTTATCATTATGGTGTGGAGTTTAAGGGAGGATGCACTTGTGTTTGTTGCCGATGAGGATGATGGAGGGTGACTAGGTGTTTCCTTTGTTGATGGAGTTGGAAAGTGAAGGGGAAAGATTGATATGATTGAGGGGTCTTTTTAAGCAGCAGGCAAGAAAGATGCATTTCCGAAAAGGCAGGAGGGGTAAATAATAGAATAGTAGTAGTATACCATACCGTGGCCATCAAGCAACAAGCATGAAGCGTCAAGCGGCAAGTATCAAACATCAAACATCAAGCTTCATGCATCATGTAGAGTAACCTATCATGCGTCAAGATCTGTAGCGAGACGAGTACATAGATGGTCTGCAATAATAATGATAGTTGATAATAAGAAGTAATAATACGAACATCTTATTGAATATTATATTTTTATTTTTTTTATTATTATTCTATGTACAGAGTACCTATCAGTATAATATTAATATAAAACATCTACACGTTGCGGGCAATAAATTAATACCTAAGGTACCTACCTACCTTACTTACTATTTCATCATTTCAAGGTTCAATTCCTTCATAATTTCACTTTATCATCAAGGTATTACTATTGATATCTCCTTTCTTTTTATGTTATTTTCATTGGAGCGAGAGGGCATAATGAATAATAACTTAGAGTTATTAATGATAAGAATAAGAATTATAAATCTGAAAAAAAAAGGCAAGAAAAGGGGGTACTCGTATTTAAAGTGGAGGATAGTTTCTCCGGGCAGAAATGATGACCCAGCGGCCTGCGGCTCAAGACCCCGCACGAGCTAAGGTATTGTAAGATTATGTCCGTAAGGTAGTATTTCAGTAGTGTACCACTAAGGTATGTCAGTAATATTCGTTAAAGGCGAGTATCATCCATTTTCAAATTCTCCCTTTGCAACAGATGCCATCCTTGGAACTAATTAATCTACCACGTCTCAGTCATTCGAACCCTTCCACTCGCCCACACTCCTTCCCACATTGCCACATCAGACAGATATATCTTTACACAGAACGGTGACTTGTATCCCATCGTCTGGCAGGGTGCACAAATCAGGGGCTTAACCCTAGAGCCGCGCAACCACCAAAACAATTGCCTCCTTCGCGCCGGCGTCCTACCTTAGTCCCAAAGGCTAACAAGTTAGCGCTGGAACTAAGCTCAAAAAAGTCTAGATCGCTTCGCGGACTTTTGTTGTAGGACGCCTGCTCCAGAAACCCCGTTTTTATCCAAAACGAGCTTCGTGTCAACAAATTTTTGAATCAATCACAGATCCATCAATTCTCATCAAAACCACTTAGAAATATATACTACGACGCGTAGAATTATATAGCGAATTCGTTAGTAACAAAATCTAACTCCCTACGGCAATATCCCGCGTTGTATACCTTACTAACCTTCGAGGACAGTTGACACCAGACCTATTACGTTCCCTATCTAAATGACCTAACCAACGGGTTACCTCTTTCCGGCAACGGGTCTCGGCGCTAGATTTCCTATCTCTCAGCGTCCGAGACCCTCCAAACACGGCATTCAAATCGAATTATCAATGATAGAAAGGGGGGGAGCATGTTGATCAAAAGTCCTAAACATGCCAAGACTTTTCGGATCCGGACCCGGACCCGGACCCGATAGCCAAACTTGGGCCATCTTCCGAATATTACTATAAATTTCAGTATTCTAACTAGGGCAGTCAATTTTCGCTGTAGGCTTGGCATATTTAGAATAGAATACAAGAAACAGGGGGTTTTTGGTGCAGACCCCCTGCGGGGACCGACTCACTATGCAGCTAAAAATTAAAGTCACGGTCTAAGCAGNCTGCGGGGCCGACTCACAATGCACTAAAAAATTAAAGATGGCGCTAAATCGGCCTAAGCAGGGGGTCTAAAGCTATTGGAGACAACAAAACAACGCGTNGCTAACAAGTTAGCGCTGGAACTAAGCTCAAAAAAGTCTAGATCGCTTCGCGGACTTTTGTTGTAGGACGCCTGCTCCAGAAACCCCGTTTTTATCCAAAACGAGCTTCGTGTCAACAAATTTTTGAATCAATCACAGATCCATCAATTCTCATCAAAACCACTTAGAAATATATACTACGACGCGTAGAATTATATAGCGAATTCGTTAGTAACAAAATCTAACTCCCTACGGCAATATCCCGCGTTGTATACCTTACTAACCTTCGAGGACAGTTGACACCAGACCTATTACGTTCCCTATCTAAATGACCTAACCAACGGGTTACCTCTTTCCGGCAACGGGTCTCGGCGCTAGATTTCCTATCTCTCAGCGTCCGAGACCCTCCAAACACGGCATTCAAATCGAATTATCAATGATAGAAAGGGGGGGAGCATGTTGATCAAAAGTCCTAAACATGCCAAGACTTTTCGGATCCGGACCCGGACCCGGACCCGATAGCCAAACTTGGGCCATCTTCCGAATATTACTATAAATTTCAGTATTCTAACTAGGGCAGTCAATTTTCGCTGTAGGCTTGGCATATTTAGAATAGAATACAAGAAACAGGGGGTTTTTGGTGCAGACCCCCTGCGGGGACCGACTCACTATGCAGCTAAAAATTAAAGTCACGGTCTAAGCAGGGGGTCGAAAGCTAATGGAGACAACAAAACAACGCGTCCACGAGGCTCCTACCCTAAGCCAAATAGCCATAAAACAATACCATGCCTCGTAATAAGGTGTCAAATGATCTTGATCATGTGAAGAAGGATCCAAAGTCCACAAAGACTCCAAAAGGAAGTCCTCCTAAGCCATGGTCACTATCTAAATACACTTCATTGAAAATCATCAAGCCCTACACGAATGATCAGGGCCAGCTACCAAATACCATTGCTTCAGACGATTCTTATGCAATTTTTAGCCTCTTCTTTGATGAAGATTCTTTGAAAATCCTTGTACAACATACGAATGAGTATGCTTTTCTGTACCCTAAGCCTGAAAAACCTGAGACGCGCATTTGGTTTCCTACCACAGCCAAAGAATTTCGAGCCTATTTGAGAGTATCTATTTGGATAGGCCTTCATGTGAAATCAAGTATTCCTGATTTCTGAAACATTGATTCTCTGAAAGGATCTATTCATGAGCAGGTTTCTAAGCATATTAGTCTAAAAAGATAGCAACAAATAAACAGGTTTTTTCATGTATCAAAGCCACTGTCTCCAGATCAGAAAGAGATCACATTTGAGAAACTCGAGCCTCTCAGTGACACGCTCCGTCAGGTCTTCAAAAAGTACTGAAAAACAGACACACATCTAGCTGTAGATGAGACAATCCAACGATTCATGGGACGTGCCAAAGAGATTGTCAATATTCCCAGCAAACCTACCCCGGAAGGCTTCAAGATCTGGGTTTTAGTCAATCAGGGCTATGTATTAAACTGGATATATCATTTCAAGGGCCAGAGAAAGGACGAAGGATCTCACGATCTCGATGATTTCTGAACTGACGACTTGGGATTCAATAGAACACAGGCTGTAGTTCTAGACTTATTGACTCAAGACGGTATTGCCAAGAATTATTCTCATATTGTATGACTTGACAATCTATTCTCGTCAGCTAGATTATTCTCACAGCTTGATATTGAAGGATTTGGAGCAGCTGAAACTGTGCGAATTACGATAATTAGACGAGAGGATTTGAAAGTCAAAAAAGATACCAAGGCATAACGAGAGTATAAAGAACTCAATCGAGGACTAGATGCAAGACTTTCGAAGCTCAGAATCAAGTGAAATGCAGCTTTAGACTGGGGTAAGCTCTATGGAAGCCTGTCAGAGGATGGGAAGGTCTTGGAATTTGGCTGGAAAGACCAAAATGTGGTGTTGTTTATGACCACTGTCTCGAATAATAGGAAAACAATTAAACGTCTCCGCCGTCGTCCAGCAAAAACAGTCACAAATGCACGTACTTCTCGTGCTATGTTTGGAGAACAGGCCCGAAAAGAGCTGTCTATCCCCGAGTTCATTGATATGTATAATCATTATATGAATGGGGTAGATAATGCTGATCAATTGCGATGTTATTACACCACACAACGAGTACATTACAAAAGTTGAAAGCCTCTATGGCATTTTCTCTTGAATACCGCCATCGTCAATGCATATAAGATACATCGTTGTACTCCTGGAAGTCATTACAGTNTCAGAGGATGGGAAGGTCTTGGAATTTGGCTGGAAAGACCAAAATGTGGTGTTGTTCATGACCACTGTCTCGAATGGTAGGAAAACAATTAATCGTCTCCGCCGTCGTCCAGCAAAAACAGCCACAAATGCACGTACTTCTCGTGCCATGTTTGGAGAACAGGCCCGAAAAGAGCTGTCTATCCCCGAGTTCATTGATATGTATAATCATTATATGAATGGGGTAGATAATGCTGATCAATTGCGATGTTATTACACCACACAACGAGTACATTACAAAAGTTGAAAGCCTCTATGGCATTTTCTCTTGGACACCGCCATCGTCAATGCCTATAAGATATATCGTTGTACGCCTGGAACTCATTACAGTCAGCGAGAATTCCGTGTGAGACTTGCATGTCAATTATTCGAGCATTCTGAGCGACTTACTGGAAGATGTCCCAATATCAAAGAATCTCTGTCAGTACGAGTACATCCAGCAGCTGGCCGTGATCATGGCCTACTAGAACGTATAGAGGGCAACATCAAAATATGCGTCCCATGCTTATATGCTGGGAGAAAGGTGGTAGAGTCATTGAAGTCTCAGTCCAGAAAGCCATTGTTGGAATTGTCACAAAACACCGTCAGACCACGAGATTTAGACAAAAGAAAACGGCGACAGCGAGCCCCAAGGAGTTATCATGGATGTAAACTATGTGATATTTATATATGTAATCATATTGCGTGTTGGAAGGAGCATATAGCTGCTATTCCATGTACATAGATTTATGGTGGGGGATGCCAAGCATTTGTGCACCCCAGGCGCCAGACGATGGAATAGATCTCGATATACTCATCCTGCCTGGGAGGGTTTGGGGCGTTGGCTGCGGTTTTGCAGTTCTTAGAGCGGGAGGTCGACGTTGCCACTGGGGACTGGTCACTCAGCGAGGATCTAGAGGTCTGCTTAGAGATCATGCCCAAGCGAGTCATTCTAATGGGGTCTGTAGGCATGATAGAGGGACGATATAAGGTGGTATTGGGTGGTGGGCAAGCTCAGAACTCAAACGCGCGCAGAAGCCAAAGGTGCAGAGATGGAAAAAATCTGAGCAGAAGTGGGCGATGAGCCCTACTAATAGTACTCGAACATGGGTGTCAATCAAGGAGAATTCCGCCTCTCAAGCCATTATTACATAGAGATAATAAGCAGTATCGTAATGATTTCACATTCTGAGCTCTGGAACGCTTAGTTATCGATAATATCTTCGTATTTTCGGATGAGATGTGAATAGAAAATGAACAAATGCGAGGCAAAGAACGAGTGACTATATCTAAAGGTATTAACTCCAATTATCAGCCACGAAAAGCTCGACCTAAGGGCTTTAGATACATGTTCTGGAATACGTTTTGTATAGAGTTTTGAGATCTCTATCATCTTTGAGATACGAAAATCAAAGAGGAACGAAAGAAGAGCAAATTGGAATTGAAGAAAGAAAATCGAGTCATTTCAGATCGCATCGAGAAGAAGAGATTTGATACACGTATATCAGATATAATCGAGCATCGAATTCTTCAGAAACGTAATGCAAATATCCAGAGAATAGATCGTGAGAATCTCTTATTCTCGAGACGTAAACGTCAAAAACGTAGATCTAAATGAGAGTTTAAAGCTGAAACGAAGACTCGTGAAGAACGTCGAGATGAAATTGACTGATATCTCTACAGAAAGCAAATCTTATAATCTAAATTATATTCTTTCTATGAGATGATCGCTCGAGAAACAGACAAAAAAGTATAAATAATCGAGAATAATACTTCTTTTTATTTCAAAGCAGCAGCAGATCAAGAAGAAAAACGAATTCGTAGAGAGATTATCAAAGTTAATTGATTAGTTAACTCGTCGAATTTAAATATGATTGAGATCATTTGAAGTTACATGAAAGACTTCATATCTTAGTATAATATCGTTAATGTATTCGAGATCTTCAAACAACTTTCTAAGCAGATATGCGAGTACGAATAAAATTAGATATTAATTAAGCATCTGAATTAATTAGTTTACTCGTTTAAAGATAAGTTGATTACAGTGCAACGTCTTGAAAAGAATAATAACTATTGTGACTAGTCATTAGATCACTTCAACAGTATCTCGAGTGTATATATCTTCGTCTCGAGCTCAGATATAGTCTTTCACTTAAAGAACTTTATTTCTAACATGTTTCTTATGCTTCGCAAGAACCGTATTCACAATTACTCGATTATTCTCTTTAATTCAGTCTACAAAGAAGTCGTTGTGAAGGATAGCTATTGCGGATTATTGATTACTGTCGGAGATGCGGTGTTGAAGAGATATTTAATCATTTTTCTATGGGCGACAGCGATCCGATGAGTAGTTATTTAGTACATCTATCGAATCAGCATTTGAATATAATCTATAGAGTCCACTTACATTCGATTTGGACTATTATGGAAGGCATGGTATTGTTGTGTAGTTGAAAGAATTGGTGGGCAATTGCTTTGGTGGGGGAGTGCACGTGACCTGGTCGATCATTTCATTTGCGAGTACTGCGCTGCCTCTTTTATTCCCTGTCCGCTGAAGGGGGACTAATCAGCGCCGGTGGCATACCATCCGGCACTAACCCTCAGATAAATTAGCAACAATAGATGTGTCAAGAGCTACACAATGTTAGGTTGGTTCTCGGGAGATGAGTATCACGGGTCATAGTGCGTAGCAGTGGGTGACAAGTATGATATCGATAGCAGTATATAGCGATAACGGTTGAGTTGAACACAGGCTATAAGAGCGCAGTGTTCGAGATCTACAAACTCTATGAGATTCCCTCGTGTCCAGGATTTCCAAGATGTCTATCCCCGGGACTTCTTGTGCTTCTTGGACACGACTGTCCAAGTTGTCCAACCTCTTGCGCCGTGGCTTTCTTGGATTATCACATGACTTCTTCTTTTTGTTGGGGTCGGTGTGGTTTGGTTTCCTTCCTCTACCGGGGACCCTAGTTGTTCCGAGCCGTGATTGTAATAAGGTGAAAAGGTAAATGGAAACAAAATATGTATAAAGTGGTAATCGCAGAGGCAATTAGGGGTATATAACGCGTCGCGTTACACAAAGTAAACAAGCAACCGAAGGGAGAGTCTTCTTTTTCCAGCAATCACACTGCATTGTGGCTTAGTCCATTGCGGTGTTCCGTTACAAAATTTCTTAAAGAGATAGAAAAACGAGAGAACCCCGAGAAGTCTCGTTGTCTTCCCCTACTTCGGTACACCGAACCTCATATACACATTTCGCGGTTGATGCGAGAGTTTATCTACTGCTTTGAAATCGAACAAGGCCTCCGGCGGAGGTAGCACCTCTAGATCCCAGATAACAAGCGCGTATATGATGCGCATCTCGAGGTACGCAAGCTTTCTTCCTGTGCACATGGTGAGAAACAATACTTATGGCTTGCCATAATGAAACTGGCAAACAATAAACAGACGAATGACACAACCGAGTACGTACCATAGCATGCCCTCATACCAGCTCCAAACGCTTGCATCGGAGCCGCACGACTATCGAACTCGATCTCGCCTTGCTCATTTCGGACCAGCCAGCGGTCTGGGTTGAAGCTGCCGAGGTCCTCATGAGCCCATTTCTCGCTATCTTTTTTGAAGTCGCGAGAACTTTGGCTTCGGATGCTCTCGTCAATAGGCAAGGCGGGGGACTTGTAGCTCGGGCCCATCGTCTGTTTGTGTGATTAGTATCTGGAGCTTGCATTGGATTTGTCAAAAGAGGCTGGTCATGACATGACCAGCACATATGAAGGAGAGGGCATGCTCGATAGAGGCTTGGGGCTATATTAACCAGCATGAAAACATCTGTTCCCTTGGGAATATGATACCCCAGAATCTCAGTATCGCTAATGGCGACTCTGACGTTGGTTGGTTGACCGCTGCTATGGCGCAATACCTCGTCGATAAAAGCATCCAGATATGGGATACGAGCTTTGATAATATCATTCGCACTGGGAGTTTTGCCTTCTTTTAAAGCGCTAGGAAAGGCCTCTCGTAGATCCTTTCGGAGTCTGATCTGTACGTCGTTGTGCTTCGCCAGATACTTCAGCCCCCAGCCCATATTCGTAGCTGTAGGATCGACTCCCGCGATCATGAAACCGGCGAGCTCGTCGTAGACGAATATCGAATCATGCTCTGAAACCCTGCCTTCTTTCTTGGCCAATGCGACTTCGCGATCGACGACGAGATCAACGATAGAATCAATTGCATTAGATTCACTGACAGTATCAATTTTTGCTTTTCCCCAGGCCTTTTGGACCTTGTCTTTGACGATACTGTTCTTGAGTGAGATGGCTCCGCGTAAGTAAGGGAAGAATGTGACGGCGAACCACTATAGAGAACCTTGTCAGTCGTTTTTCATCTTGCTTTGCCGAGCTTACATGATGATGGCGTCCAAGTGGAGAGTTCATTGGGATTTCACCGCTCTCACTAATCGCTTTCCAGGCAGCGTAAGCGTCTGGGTTTGGCTTGGCGGGAAACTGAGCCAAAGCCTCTTCGTCTTCAAGTAATTTGATGCTATCGAGACTTCTCAGATAGCCACTTTGCACTTTACATGCAGCGATATCGTCTCCAAAGGTTGTGGCCCAGATAGAATCGGCTGTGCACAATTGAAGATCTGCACGTAGATTAAAGGCATGACCTTTGCTTAACCGCATTTTCTGCCGCCACAGCTCGACAAGGTTCAAAGCTTGATTGTAGACCTGCTGACTAGCGATATTGCTGAGAAATCGAGGAGACATTGCATCATTAACGAGTCTTCGATTGTGACGCCACTGGTCGTTTGTACGCATGACGACCTCTTTCATTAGAGTGAGCTCGTCTTCTGCACCCGTCATCTGAAAAGCTTACGATCTAAATCCATCTCATCAGCCAATGAACAAACATAATGCACTCGGGATCATTCACGATTAGGTACAACAGCCCCGAGCAGATCGCTGTGAAAGTCAGAGCGATCGAACTCTCGAGTCCTGCGGACCATTATATCCTGGGACCTGGGCCATCAGTATTTCAGGTTCTCCAAACTTATCACTATAAGTGGCTCCATCGTACTTACTCGCGGCTATCAGCGAGTACAACCCAGGGCCGAGAAAACGGCCGCACAAAGACTTGAACGATGGGCGACTTGAGCTCTTCGCACCTCGAGGCGAGGAACGCAACCGTCTCGGAGGTTTTGGCGTGGTACTTGAGTGCATCTGGTACATCACCGAAGAGCCGATTGATGGAATATCGAGCACACGGAATTCCAGGTATTGGCTTTGGCAAAGCAGCCCGGTACAGCAGGAACCCTAGGGCCACAAGCACGCCTGCGAGCAGGGTAGGGGTGTGTATTGCCAAAGTATTCGAGTCCATTGTTGCCTGGCTAGTCCTAGTTAGTCCCTCTAGAAAAGCATGAAACATCCCAGCTCTTACTAATAAGTAGACTTAGAGATTCCCAACGAAACTGTGAGAGGGATGTTATCAAAAAAATTAAAGAATTCCGGTGCCAAAGGGTCCGGGAAGATGCCAGTGATAATGCACTTCAAATATACTCCATGGTAACAGAATCTCACACCGCCACAATTGTTTGATATGACTTGTTGGAGCAACTGCAGGGGTTTGTGAGCCGTACAGCACCCCACCTATGGAGAGAGGAATATCAAGCATTTCGTATAACTTGCTTCAACCTGCGATTTCAGAGCATCTTGCATAACTAGCGCGGCTTGGCGGCTTATCTTAAGCCGCCCCGCCGCTACACATTCAAGAATACCTTAGCGAGCGGCACCGGGTACAAAGTACGGTATTAATACGGTGTATATTTGGTTTTTTTCTTGAATCGTATTAAAAATAGATTCTGTCTAAAAACGATGAAGATTTTAGAACGTTCTAAAATAAGTACGATATAAAGTTTAATACGTAGTAAAAATGCTATCGTAGCTTGATTAATCAGCTGTAATTTTCTTTTTAGCGGATCCGATTCATTATCCGACGGGTTTAGGATTTAAATGTTTATGGTATCGACAAAGGGCCAACATAGGTTATCATTCACCTCATCTCACTTCATATACTTCTGAAGATCACCTCCGCGAGAAAATTGATTAAATCGCTTATTTTTGCATTTATCTCTTTAAGAGCGTTAATTCTTCTCAGCGTAAAGATCTTTCGAGTATATATACTCAATAGACTTGATTGATTGATTGTTTTATACGCCTATGCTAGCTACTTGATGTAAGCTAATGAGGGGAACATTAACGCTGAACCAGCTTTACGGC
>NKYR01000173.1:0-36068 GCA_003184365.1 Evernia prunastri | reverse complement strand
CGGGGTGGGTACCTCGTAGAGCTTGGTGTTGCAATACCAGCTTGTCGAGTTGGTATTCCAGGGGGGCTATAGAAGCCTCCGCCTCTAGGATCTCAATAGACTTAATAGACTTAATAATACTTTAATAGTTTTAAATATAAAATTATAAGATAATTATTTCGATTTTTTTTTTATAAATACGTATATTTTTATCAACTAATCTATTATCGTTAATATTATAATACTATAGATTTTAAAAAACGTTTGATAAAAATAATCGTTATATAATTTTGACACTCTAAAATCGTACTAAAATCATCTTTCAAAAGGTAATCGCCTTTATATCGTTTCTTGAATCTATAGTCTTTCACTAAGATATATATGAAAGATAGCTACGGACTAATCGTATAGTTACGTATAATAGCTCTTTATAAGTAACGAAAAATCGTCTATATCGAAATAAATTCGTAAATTAATATTTTATACCCTATTATTATAATATTATATAGATAATTTTATTACTAGCGTCATAAAATATTATCTCAGTAATTTTTAAAATTATAAACTTAATAAAAGATTTTAATATATAGTAAAATACTCGTTTTAAATTAGATAAAAGTAAATTAATTGCCGCACGATGGATGATCAAAATAGGACGTCTCGATCAATTCTCGCTGGCCCAAGAGCAATTGGCTCGGTCCAAATTACCGCTAGGACTAGACAAAGAAACCCAAAACAAGAAAAAGGGTAAGGAGAAGAGGGGAAGCAAAAAGAAGGCATAGAAGGAGACAATCACGGAAACAATAGCGGCAGACTGAAAGAGAACGGAAGTGACAGTGGTTTGTGGCAACAACTTGACAGTCAAAGACTAAGAGTTGACAACAATGATAACACGAGAGGATAAGTTGAAGTTTTTGTCCGAAAGGTTTCTTCAGCGCTACAAATATTCGAGGAACTCCCTGATTAGTAAAGTAGTTTACTAGATAGGCGTATTAAGCAATCAAATCAAATCAAAGTAAATTAATTATAATTTATTCCATTATAATATAGTTTTTATTTAATATTCTTTCTATAAAAATTATAAGATATAATAGAATATTACGTCTATAACTTAGCGCGATATTCTCGAAGTTTAAATCTATTTGACTTAGTAATTATTATAATTTTATAATTCTTCTATTTACTTTATAGATAAAATTGTTTACTTAATATACTTTTTTTCGTTGTCAAAGCCTAATATTACTAGTTTCTATTCGATCTAGTATCTTAACGTACTCATATACTTCTGTTACGAGTGTGTCAAGCAGGCACTTGGCAAGTAGCCCTATGGGCTAGGGTCTTGGCACACTCTCCCACTATATGTACCATAGTTCCTAGAGATAGCAAGTTCCTTCCTCATCAATAGAATCTTGGTCAACCACCTAGGTACACTCCTAACATTATTCTATTGATCCCTCACCCATAGGATATTCGGCCCCTGGCCTTAGCCCTCCAGTGAAAAGAACGCGTGGCTTACGATGAGGCCGACGACCCCGAAAGGCAGACACACTCATCACCAGTGAGGCCGACGATCCCGAAAGGCAGGAACACTCGCTGTTAGCTCGTTGGCAGGCGAGCGGATTCAAAAGAAGCTGTCAAACAGGCTCGTGGCAGACGAGATTAAAGAAGCTGTCAAACAGCTCGTTGGCAGGCGAGCAGAAAAAGAAGCTGTCACACAGGCTCGTAGAACTAGGCGAGATCAAACAAGCTAGTCACCAAGTGAGCCTGCTTCAAAGGCAGTCAGCGATCGACCTCTTGACGGAGCACGTCATCACCAAGTGAGCCTGCTTCAAGGGCAACAGCACGTCAAATAGTGAGCCTGCTACAACGGCAACACCACATAGTGGCCTACTACAGCAGGCATTCCGATTCTACTAGGGAGCGAGTTGATGGCAAGAGCATGGGAGGCACAGGGTCAATCTACAGTGTGTGTCTCAGGCTGGGCTGCCAGCAGGTGTTGAAGTGGCAAGGCATGAGTTTGAATCTTCGGTTCTCAGGTGACAGCCTGCGAGGACTATCAGGAATGGGAGACACAGGGCCAGCAACACGCGTGTGTCTCTGGCTAGCCAGCCATGGGGACATGGCTTCTTCGGAGGGGGAGGTAATGTTACGAGTGTGTCAAGCAGGCACTTGGCAAGTAGCCCTATGGGCTAGGGTCTTGGCACACTCTCCCACTATATGTACCATAGTTCCTAGAGATAGCAAGTTCCTTCCTCATCAATAGAATCTTGGTCAACCACCTAGGTACACTCCTAACAACTTCTTCTATTATTGCGTAGTTATATAATTATTTTATATAAATAGTATTTTATTTATACTATAATATTAATTAATATTTAGTTTCTTTAGTCTCTAATAGTAATAGCATTTATATTTTAATATGAAATAACTTAATAAATATCTTTAAACTCGTTACTCTTTTGTTATATTATATAAAAATAAAAATAAATTATATATTTATATTTTTAGAAAGTTTTAGTATATAATTAGTTTATATAATAATACATGTTTATAGATTAAATATATTAATATAAAAATACTTAATTATAGTATTTTCGAATGCGAATATAATTATAAATGTTATTAAATATCGCATATTTAATATTATTAACGAATTTTAATAGTTTCTATTACGATTTTTCTTCGACGAGTATAATATCTTATATCGATAATTTAGAAAGTCGACTCGAAAAAACTAGTTTTGTTAACTTTACGTCGAATCTTTAAAGCTAATCTTAAAGCTAATTTCGAGAAAAACTCGTAATTTTTATATTCGAATATCGTTTTAATATCTTTAAATTCGATTTCGATATTAAGTTCTCTAAAAAAAAAAAAGATTTAGTCTATAATCTTTTAAGCGTACACGTTAAAAATATATTTCTATAAAACTTAACGTCTTAATTTTATAATATCGAAAAATTATTAATCAAAGCGATTTCTACGCGAAAGTATTATTTCGAGTATTAATTTAATGTATAAATAACGATAGGGATTTGCTATATATATACGAAAGAAATTTTAATGCGAAAGAGCTAAAGATCGTAATATAAAAGATTTTTGTCACGGTGTGAAGTCAGCTCAGCTTCCAGCCCAGATCTAGTCTAGATCTAGCCTAGTCAGCCAAGGGTTGCTGGAATCCCATTTCCATTGTTGTATATGCGACGGTTATGCGATAGCCGTATTGGCTTTCGTCTGATCCTATATAGGGGCGCTGAGCGCCCACTTTCCACTTTCCTTCCTTGTCTTTCGTCTTGTAAATAGACCTGACCCTACCAGACCAAGTATACCAAGTGGTAGCCCTAGTTCCAGCCTCGTTCTCTGACAAATGCTCTTCAGACGATTATAACTTAGTTTATATCGCTTAGTAGAATATTATTACGATTTAAATTAAACTTTATATCTAAATATAAAGAATTTTAATAAAGATTTAATCGTCTAAAGAAAAGATAAAGATCTCTACTAACGAAGAAGATTTCAAACGAATATCGAACGATTAAAAACTTTAAGAATAATCTTATTAAAAGAATTATAAAGAAAGCTTTTAGAGAGTTTATTATAAAAATATATAAATCGTCTAAGACTATATGAAAGAAGATTAAATAAACTTATAAATTGTCAAGGAACGAGGCTAGGCTAGGACTACCACTTGGTATACTTGGTCTGGTAGGGTCAGGTCTATTTACAAGACGAAAGACGAAGAAGGAAAACAGGAAGTGGGCGACCAGCGCCCCTATATGAGAACAGATGACACGCTAGACTAGCTTATCGCATCTATCGCATAGATGCTCGCATTCAACTGTTGGAATGAGGTCCTAGCGACCCTTGGCTGACTGGGCTAGATCGGGGCTAGGGTAGGGCTGTGTCAGGGAACGAGGCTTGGTAGAAGGATTCTCATTCTCTATGGCTAGGACTAGGTAGAATTCCAAGACGAAAGATGAGGAAACAAGAAAGAACGGGGGATGCGAGCAGCCCTTAAGGGGCTGTCGCCTAGATCGTCGGCTATCGCATAGATTAACCTGACTAGACTGAGATCCACACCATGACAGGCTGACTTCACACCGTGACAATTTAGTATATATCTTATAAACGACTACTGCTCAAAATATTTTAGAGTATTAATAATAATAATTCTTTCTAAATCGAAAAAGAATCACTNCAGCTTCCAGCCCAGATCTAGTCTAGATCTAGCCTAGTCAGCCAAGGGTTGCTGGAATCCCATTTCCATTGTTGTATATGCGACGGTTATGCGATAGCCGTATTGGCTTTCGTCTGATCCTATATAGGGGCGCTGAGCGCCCACTTTCCACTTTCCTTCCTTGTCTTTCGTCTTGTAAATAGACCTGACCCTACCAGACCAAGTATACCAAGTGGTAGTCCTAGCCTAGCCTCGTTCCTTGACACTAACGCTGAGATACGAGAATACGTCTATTTGCATTATTTTACATTAGTATTCTACGTCGTCGCGAAAACAACTCGAAAACACATAACTTATCTTATATCTACTTCTTCTATTTAGTTATTCTACTTCTTTATCGTTATATATTAATTAATGTAACTACTTGATTATATTAGTTAACTATAATTATACGATAAGTAGTTCAACGTGTCTTAATGAACTTGAATCTACGAATAAGAGATTTTAGCTACTTTAGTTAATAGAGTTATTACAATTAAAGCATTTTAATATCCTTAGTAAATTTGTCATAGAGCCATTGCAGTCAGAAGATTTTAGTGTTAAATATAAACTCAAATAGGGTATCTGCGGCGATAAAGCGCAGACACTCTCGGGGTTAGCTTTTTTAGCTGAGTGACTAACAATTGTGTCTGCGCTTTGATTCCGAATCGGCTACGAAGCCACCTCGGGATACAATTAAAGGAGTCTAGTTAAAAAATGGCTAGCCGAGGATGACTCGCTTAGTCGAGGGTTCGAGGTTTAATACCCCGAAGAACGAGTTTTTTTCAGAATTTCAGAGGGCTTCGAAGTTAAAATCGGCCCGAAAAAAGTAAATTTCAGAGGGAATCTTTCGGGCAGAACAGCCCTATTCAAATAATCTTTCGGGCAAAACGCTCTATACGAAAGACCCGAAAAAAGCTCGGGCATAGGCGTAGGCCCTGGGTGTATCGGGCATCAAGTCTCTAAAGAATTTGGGTATTGAGGGCGAAAAGTCTCGAGTAGAACGCTCTTAGAAATTGTTGATGCGGGCAAGAGTCCACTGAGAGATATTGCGCTTTTTGTCTACTTAGGGTCCATAAGACCCGAGAACGTGCTTCGTAGAGAGGGAGGCAATTGTTAGATATAGATTCAAATAAGGTGTCTGCGGCTGTTAAGCGCAGACACCCTCGAGGCCAGCTTTTTTAGCTGAGTGGCTAACATTTAATCTTCTCAGTTAATTTCGCCCTGCGGGCAGGAGATTTCAGTCTCTTCAACCAATTTAACTATAAAGCTATACGACTATACGATCATGCGATCATCGCAGTCAAGAGATTTTAACTTTCTCAGTCAACTTCGTTCTACGAGTACGAAATTTTAATCTTTTCAATCAATTTGATCATTGCAGTGAAAAGATTTCAGTCTTCTCAGTCAATTTCGCTCTGCGAGTAGAAGATTTTAGTCTTTTCAATTAATATGATTATAAAGTCATTGCAGTCAGAAGATTTCAACTTTCTCAGCAAATTTCGCCCTGCGAATAGAAGATTTCTGTTACGGACGTACCCTAGCTGTCAGGTACAAAGGGAGTGTTTATGGCTATGTGTCAGGCACATAGAGTATTTATTGGTCATTGACACATTCTCATTATCACATAGGCTAGCGGGGATTCTTCCTAGTATTTAAGCGCTCTTCTCCTGTGTACATATTCGCTCTTTATCTAGTTGTCTTATTCAATTTACCCCCATTAGACTTGACTCTGGGCACGGTTCTGACAATTTCAATTCTTTCAGTCAATTTAGTCACGATGTAAAGTCAGCTCTATTTTAGTCTAGATCTAGCTTAGTTAGTTAAGGGTTGCTAAAACCTTATTTCAACAGTTAAACGCGATTTTCTATACGATAGATGCGATAGCTAGTCTAGCGTATCGTCTGTTTTTATATAGAGACGCTAATCGCTTACTTTCTATTTTTCTTCTTCGTCTTTCGTCTTGTAAATAGATCTAACTCTATCAAGTTAAATATATCAAGTAATAATTCTAGTCTAGCCTCGTTTTATAACATTACGAAAGATCTACTATTATAGTACTTCTAGATATTATATTAAGTTATAAATTAAGTCAACGATTTCATCTCGAAGGATCTTCGTCTTTAGCAATTTATCGAATCTATCGTTAATAATTCGATAGAAATTCTAGCTCTTCTCGATTAGAATAAACGACAGATAGATAGTATTACTATCGATATATCTACGTCGTCTTAAATTATCTCGCTTTTCGCTTTCAATACTACTATAAATTTATAGAGTATAATAATTATTACTTAGATAGTATATACTACTAATAGAATTAATATTTCTATTTTTATCTCGAATTTATCTTCTTCTCTCGCGTCTACTCAGATTAAACTATTCGAAAAACTCTCTAATATTACTAAATATAATAAAAATATAAAGCTTTTAAAAGCGTGAAAATAAAGTCTAATATAAAAGATATACGTTAATTATAATCGATATCTTTTCGATCTAAATAAGATTAATTACGTAGAAAATGATTTTATTTCGAGTAAGAAAGTTTATATTCTCATAAACGTCTATCGAGTAAACGAATGTTATATTCTTTTTAACTTTCTCGAATAACGTGTTAAGCTTCGCAAATATTGCGAAAATCTCTTCGAAGCGTAGAACGCTCGTATTTATCTTCGAGAGACTCTTAAATAAAAGAAATTTTTATTTTATAAATATTATAATTTAATTCTTTAAAAGAAAGAGCGCTTTTAAATAAAAGATATTTCGCTCGTTAACGTCTTGTAAAGAAACATTAATTAATATATTTAACTTATCGCTATATTTTAACGCACTCTTTAAGATTTAAAAAAAAACTTTCATCTTTAACGAAGAAACATAAGTCTTTTCGAAAATCGATAATAAGCTTCTATAATTAAAGTATTAAATATTTCGAATAACGATTATTAATATCGCTATCGTTATATTCGCTCTCAAGTCAAAATTCTTCTTTTCGAAATTAAGATTAATCTTCGCTATTTTCGTCGTCTTTATTATTCTCATTATCGCCGTCTCGCTTTCTTTTAAAGATTTAATAAACTTTTATTCTATTATAAATATTATAAAAGATTAGAAATTTTACAATCTCGAAATTAAAAAAATCTACGATAAATAAAAGTTATACTATTATTATATATTTTAGTATTTCGATAAAGATACTAAAGAGTGTTTGGATTAAGATTAAAATCGATCTTCGTCTAATAAATTTAAAAGACGCTTTCTCTACAGAAGAAGATATTCGTCTTTTATCGAGAAATGTCTAATCTCTACGTAAAGACGCGCTTAGAAATCTTTAGCTCTCTTATTAATCTCTTTTTATCTTCTATTATTATTCTTTTCTTCTTTTCTATAGTCGTTTAAAAGATTCTCTATTAAATTCGTCTTAGAGTTATTTAAATCAGACTCTATCTTTAAAGATAATCATATAATAATCTCTTATATTCTACGTTAAGCTCAGTCTAAAATATTAATCTTGAGCTTAATTGATTATAAAGTCTTTATCTATACTTTTATTAATAAAACCTTCGCGTAATAATATAACTTCTCTTAGTATTCGCTGAAATACTTTTATCGTCTTTAAAAATTCGATAAATAACTAGCTTTCACGAATAACATTATTTATATAATAAAAACGATAATAATAATCGATATTTATATCGAGAGACTATTTCTTTTCGTCACACATTTTAAGCATTATTCTATAGTTTTAAGATATTCGTAACTTCGTCGTTATATCGTCGACATTAACTTCGACTTTAATATCTTAATTATATCTTTTCTCTTCTATCTTCATTATTACTCATCGTTACTTATTAAAGTCTTCGTCGTTATTAAAGAAAAAGAAGAATTCTTATTCTTCGAAGAATCTCAGAAGATTTAAAAACTTTAAAATCAAAAATCTTAGCTTTAAATTCAAAATTTCGTCTCGTTTATCTCTTAAAAACTAATTAAAAAGTTAATATCTTTCTCGACTTAAAAGAAATAATCGATATTTCTCGTATATATAAAAGATATATCGAAGTTATTAACTTTAATACGAATTAAAGATTCGTTAATACTTTCGATTCAAAAAGAATAAACTTAATTTCAGTTCAGTCTAGATCTCAGTTCGAAATTTAATCAAATCTCAGAAGCTATTTAGAAAGACTATTCTTCTCGAATTAAGTATCGAAGCTCTTCGTCTTTGCGAACGTCTAGTAAAAGACGACTATAATAAATTTAGAAATCGTCTATTTATCTAAACGTTTACGAAGTAAGCGCTCGCATCTTTAATCGTCTTAAGCGTCTTTTAGACTTTAAAATCTTCAGTCTTATTTTTCAAGAGATTAATCTCGCTTTAGAAATTTAAATCTCTATACGAATCGTGCTCTCACGATTTTTATTTACGCTCATCGCATTGAATTTTAAAAATCTCGTTTTAAACTTCAAATTGTATTCTTAAAAGAAGAATTAATAGCGAGCTCTATTTTAAATAAAGAAAGAATTTTATCTAATTACGTTTATTATTAAAGAAAAATTAAAACTTTATCGAAAACGTAGGGACGTTAATCTCGTCGTTAAGCTTTTTAAGCAATATTATAAATTTCTAAATATATTTTCTAAAAAGGAAATCGACACTCTATTCGAGTATCGAGTTTATAATTATATTATTTAACTTAAAGAAGATACTTCATCTTCGTTCTTCGTACTATGTGAAATAAGTCGTAACGAAATATAAAAACTTCGTCGATATCTAAATAAAAATCTTATTAAGAACTTTATTAGAGTTAATCGATTCTTTGTCGCGTCTCTCGTCTTATTCGTTAAGAAGTTAAAAGAAGATCTTCGCTTCTACGACGACTATAGAGATCTTAATATTATTATAATTAAGAATCGCTATTTCTTGCTCTTAATTACGAAATTCTAAATCGTCTTAGTCGAATTAAAGTCTTTACCAAGCTTGATATTATTTTTACTTTTAATCGTCTTCGTATTCGAGAAAAAGACGAGAAACTTATCGTCTTTCGAACTCGCATAGATCTCTTCGAATATTTAATACTATTATTTAATCTCTATAACGAATCTATCTCGTTTTAATATTATATTAATAACACTCTTCGCGAATATATCGATAATTTCTATATTACGTATTTCGATAATATTCTTATCTACAACAGACTTTTTTTTAAATTAATCCCCGGCCAGAAAATCAAAATCCTACCCATATTAATTATTTTTATTTCGCAACAACCACACATCTAAATAACGTTAGAATGATCTAAATTATCAAATAAATGATGCTCTATAAGATGGCTAGCCATGAAATTTATTATCTCCTTTAGCCAAAATCACACGCTCCATTCGTGCCCTCATCTTCCCACACCACTTCCCTATTCTTTCCTGCTCCAAATTGCGCCACGCAACGTCCCAGGCCTTAATCGTAGACTCTTTCGTAGTTGGAGGATACGGTTGCTTCGAGATGTACTGCTTCAAATGGTACCAACAGGGCTTAATCTGATTTAGATCCGGAGAGTTGCCAGACCAAGGAAGAATAGTTAGCCCCTGAATCTCCAAAAGCTCATTCTGTTGCCACGCATTATGAGACGGAGCGCCATCTTAAACGAGATAGCATTCGCCATACTTCTCAATAACTTCCTTAATGAACGGGATCAATCGAGGCAATAGCACGTATGTTTGATAGCGATACCAATCAATCCCTCCTCGGAAATTTTTGTTCCGCTCATATCGGACACCTTCAACCTTTGGAATCCGTTTAAGACGTCGACTTTTCGGTTTCTTAGTCTGCTCAGCAAGGAACTGCTCTCGTACGATTTGTTGTTGAGCATCGATATCAGCATTTCGATCTGCTAGATCCTCTTTAGCAGCCTCTTTCTCCGCCGCTGTCTCCTTGTCAAACATATAGCTCGGGCCCTTCATTTCAGACGTGTACGCAGCCCAAAACATAAGCCCCGTATATCCACGGTATCGTACATCCACGCAGTCCTTGTGGTAGGCCTCATCCTGAAGCCTAGTCACCCAGATCTGTCCCCGAGATTCGCCAACCCGCACCGAAGTCTCACCAGTGTGCACAATTATATGTTCTTTCCCTTCCAGCTTCGGTCCCCACTCCGTTACGAACTCAAGACGTTCCTCTTTCATTTCCGATGTCAACAAAGGCTTGTGACGAGGTGGGTATCGACCATATCCAGCCCGAACAAACGCAGAGTTGATAGCTGACTTAGAGGCCATAATCCCAAGTTCTCGAGCAATTCTGACCCAGGGCTTGCGACGTTGGAATTTGTTCTTAGTGGCATGTCTGACTAGCTGCCGTTGCTGCCTCTCGTTAATTGCTAGAGGTCTTCCTGATTGAGGACGTCGTTGGTGGGCCTCTGAAGATAATGGGTTAATATTCTCCTTTTGCGCGTCTCCGGCGCGTTTGAGAACATTTGCCACTGTTTTCTTATCGCAATGGTACTGCCTTGCAAGCTGACGATTGGATATATGATTCTCCTTCTTAAGCTCTATCAGGGCCCCTCGTTTGGCCTCCGGAAGGTCTATTGCGCCCTTGGTACGTCCCATAATAATGTAGGTATTTGAATGGTTTTGGTGAGAAAGTCGCGAAATACGCGTTTTGCGGCAAAACCTCGGGTGGGGATTAATTAAAAAAAAAGTCTGTTGTATCTCGAAAGCTCCCACGTCGCGGCAAGGGACATTCTCAATATACTCGAGACTCGAACCCGGGAGCTCGACGGCGAGCGCAGAAGACTTCTCGAATCTCGGACATCCTTGGGCGCTCAGGACGGAGCGTCTTCAGCAGCGCAGATTGAGATGTCCCTTCGCGAAAACGCCGCGCTGGCTGGCGCGTTCAGGCAAGAGCGGGACCGTCGTCTTCAGGACTTGGGCTCGGTGTGACTGAGTAAACGGATAGCGGTGCGGAGGATGGCAGGGTTACTTCTCTGTTAGAAGGGCACTCAGATCTTGGGGTTTGGTTGAGAGAGGCTCATGTTGGTGACTGTTAATCGAGCTTTCAGGAGGCATCTTGAGTCCTCAAGCCATGACGATAGGCCTGATCACAGTCTGTTGCAGAATATACTTTCCTTGGTTTCTCTCCTACATTACTGGTATCTGCTTGGAAGATAGTATTCAAATCTTACTGTTAATAATCATGAGATAGTGCACGAACATGACATAATCGCATTCTGGGTGCTTCATGTTGCAGACACTGACCTATCTTCGAATAAGCATTCGACCCTAAGTAAATCTGGCTCGCATTGCAAACGAATCGCGCCCAGTTGCAAAGGGCGCTAACGCAGCCACTACAAGATGTATTTCTTCCCATAGTAGACTGCAGTCTTGGAATTCTTCAGTTAGCCACAGGAGTCTCTCGACAAATCAGTTGTACAGAACTTATCGACCAGGAGTGGAAAGATGCAGGGCTCCTTTACAGCGCTCACTACTATTGCCGTGAATTAAAGAGTGAATGACCAGCATTACAAGGCAACTGTTCCTTTTCAATGCAACCCCCTATAGGTGACAACTAGGGATATTGACAACAGGCCCAAGAGCGTTACGTGAGTCATGTCGAGGGATTTCAACGACATGGCAAAGATTGCGTTTGAGAGTATGTAGGTTGCAGTAATTGCAAAGCTACACACGTCACTCCGTCGATAGTTGTTTTGGCGTCCGGGTTGCAACTTCGCTTTCTCCTTTGTGTGTCATTCGAACCCCGCTCCTTCTTCCACCACTTCGACAATATCCCAGCCGTCGAAGACTTGGCGCATCAACTTGACTGCTGCCGTCTTCTCAGTCCTACAGCCTTTGTTAATAACCTTCCCAGGCGTGGGTACTGTTGTTAGGAACCTTACCGAGCTCAAAAAGCATGATCCGAGGGTGTCTTCGCTTGCATTGCAGGCTCGCTACGCGTAGTATTCCCCGGAAAATCTACACCTATGGATTGTTTTAGAGGGACGCCCGGGGTAGCGCCCTTTCCTTTCGGGCAGAACGCCCTGTGTTGGCAATAGAGTAGTGGCAGTCAGCCCTACCAGACCAGTGGCCTTGGCATGAGTCCCTACACTAAGTAGAGTACTACGTGTGATTGTAGCTGTGACTACTCCTTTACTCAATACAGTTGACACCCTGCAAGCAAGCACTCAATTTAGGGTAGAGTGCGCAGCAAGAGCAAGCATACCAAGGGCAAAGAAACTCCAATGCCGGTCAAAGAACGGCCTTGAATCGGAAAAGGTTCCCATATGTCCACCAAGGGCCATAGAGATGATCTTTTCGACTGATTTATCAGGGCTTCAGCCTTCGAATAATCCCATAAAGCGTGCCTACGGCTGAGAATGATGGTCTTAGTTTCCACATGTTGAAGACTCAGATGGGCTTGGGCATTGGAGCTTTCAGAGCAAGAGGCCGTTGGAAGCAATGAAGTCCCGAGATCACCAGGCAAGGGGCGCGGTGTCCCTATCATTGCTCAATTCGGGGTACAGCTCCCCGGAACTGCGCGCTCTATGTCTGTCAGGGCTCATGGAGGGAAGATATTGTTAGAGATACGCCTCATTGTGATTCATTTTGGGCTCTCAATGACATAGAACCTGGCGGCGTGGCGCCATGGTATCTTAGCGCAGCTTTCGCGGAGGCAGAGATAGGTGAGCCAACGACAAGAGAAGCTCGCAATAATAGGTACATCTCAGTCTGAGCGCAAATGGCATGCTAAGCTTCACGAAGAGGCCTCGTCTGATGGTGACGTTGCACCTGACAGCTAGAAGGGCGCTCTAAATCCGCATCTCCTCTAGTAGATGGAGATTCAGAGCATAGCAATCATGTTGTTGGTGATAGTAGGCAGTGACGCCAGCGATATTGTTTTTCAACTAGCGTGGAAAAGCGCCTTTCAGTAGCGGACAATTCCCCAGCTAAGCCTACCAGATATTCAGCTGCCAACTTCCTACTCGAATATTTGTCCGCCATTCAAAAGTGACCATCCAAAGGCGCAGCATCATCACCCATTTCGTGCTGTCTCGCGCGTCTCGCTCTGCCAACTTCAATAACGAGTTCCCGTAATTATTCAACTATGAATGCGCTTTTTTGCTTGCCACCTATCTGAGGGCCAGAGGTTTCAATCGCGTCCTATAAGCTGTGCTTATTTGTTGGACAGAGGCTTGAATGGGTATGTTTCAAAAAGATTGATGCATTATATTGGACCGTCTCGGCAAATGCTTCCCACATAGTCCATTCTGTGTTTCGTTGATATTGCAAGGCACACTTTTGCATTAGCACTTTCCCACACGATCAATGATAAATAAAGCATCGAGCTCCCAGTATTGAATTGCTTTTCCTTCCTGAGCGCGAATTCCCAGCGCTTACAGCTTCGACTCCGTCTTCGAATCATGCAGCTCCATCGCTGCCTTCTAGCGCTCACCTTGTCTTCATACAGCACTGGTAATGCTTTGAGCGTTACAAAGCCTCTGAGCGCGGCCGCAGTTGCGCTAATCGAGCGAGATACTCCATCCCCTCAGGATGCGGTGACACAATTAATTCAATTCACGGACCAATTCTTCACCTACAAACAAAATGCATATGTAAGGGGACACCGTGTTGGCGCTTTCCACTCCATCGTAACGAAATTGTGGTTCGAGTTCTTAGCTCACTCAATTCTTTCAGGAACTAAGATCAGATTACCCTGTGAATGCGTGCCTGCTGTACACCACATCATTCGAGAACGGCTGCGAGCATATAACGGAGTGTTTCGACTCAAATCACAACAGCATTGGAGGGAACAAAACCGTTTGGCCACCATCAGAATGCGTAGTCGGCAGTAAGTGACCGCTCATCCACACTCAACACACCCGTGGAACATCAAAAAATAAACCCTAACTAACTGTCTGTCATTTCATGAATCAAGACCGTCAGTACTTTCTCGACCCATATCTCGGAAACATTTCAATCACTTGGACCGCAAACAACAAGACCGCTAATATTGACCAAACTGTTCTGCACCAGCCCATTATTCAGGTTGAAGCCATCGGCCCTTGGGGCGAAATTGATGCAGAGACTCTGGCTATTGTTGGTGGGGGTAAACAGTCCGGACAGCTCTGCGGGCCAGAAGCCGACCTCCCATACTCTGACTTTGGAGTGGTCTGCGCAATCCCCATCATTGGTGAGCCCGATTTTGGTTTGAATCCAGGCATGTCGGCAGTGCAGGTTTCGGGGTACAATGCCGGATGGTGCACGATGCACACTGCTCAGTACAAAAGAGGAAAAGCAACCGACCCCATTCAGGTGGATATTCTGCTTCTGGATGATCACCGTATTCCCATTGGTCAAGTCAAGAAAGGTAACGTGTCGACGACAGACGGTACTTTCAGCCTTACTAGTAACCTTCCGTGGACAATCGATTTGACGTTCCCCGGCTACGATGACAGTACGAGCAACGGCGATTATGAGTACTTTACATTCGACTATGCGGGTGACTATTGGAGCATGGACCCTGCTAGTGTGAGTGGACAGGCGCATGATTCGACGAGCAACGTTGCGTCGAAAGGGAGTGCAGACGGCAAGCATGGCTACCAAGGAGGTGTGAGGCAGCAGGATACCGGTTTTCTATGTTCTTAGCAAATACTTTTATCATTTCGAGGGAACAAATTGGATCGGTCAGCTCGCTCGGCGCAAGAAAGCTTGTATCTCAGATGGCACTTACCTTCCTACAGTCGCATAATTTATCTACAAGATGCGAAATGACTTTCATATCCACCTAAAAAGATCCGTATCTAAAGTGAACACTGCTCTCGCCAGGATACATTATATGGGCCTGCGCAACGTACCGACTAATTTGTTTCTTAGTGGTTGAGAAAGAGGAGGATTTGGAGCCAAGTTAAGTGACTCTGTATTTGCTGAGTCTATCCTCATGTACAACATTCTTTCTGTAAAAAAAAGGGTTGTGCTGCATTACATCTGCAGTCACCCAAAACCGAGACTCTATAGCGGTAGAATGTCAGGACGCGTGAGCTTGTGTGTTGGTCGCCCTATTGCTTCAAACACTCCGTAGTACTGCACCCAAAGTCCGCCCGTGCTTTTAGTTAAAGCAGGTTTTTCTTTCTTTCAAACCTCAAATGACTTTATCCTTACAACTGTGAAAGCAAACTCTTCAAGACACTTGTAAGACCTACAATCTCCACACATAGAATCCATTATGGCTGCAGCAACCTCCCAACCTGGGAGCATCGAATTTCTTGAACATCTGGTTCAGCAGCGCACCGCTGCTGGAAAAGTCTCGATGTTGAAAGGGAAGATGGAGGGATCGGTATGCGAGTCAAATATTCCGGATCTGCAAAGGTATTTCGTCACAATGATTCTTCCTCACATCAATCGATCCAACAGCCAGAACTCGAATAAGGCGATGGAAGACTCCATCCTATACCTCCCAGCACCCGCCTGCTACTTGACTCCCTCATGGTCTGGTAGTTGTGCCGCAAAGATAGCTAACGCGTACTTCTGGTTAGATACCCAGTCATGTTTCGCTGCGTCCTACCTCAGATCAATGGATCCCGCCACGCCATCCTGCGTTTCCGTCCTGAAATACCCATCGTTGAGCTCGACCATTGTATGCATGTGGCCTTCAGCATTGATAACAAGATCAATGGAGCGTACGGCAAAATCAGAAAATATCACTTCGTGTGGGCCGACGGCCACACGCCAGCTACAGCAGACATCAACACGAAGAGCAAGGCTCTCAAGTACATGGGGGAGCATAAGAATGGGATCGTGGAGGTTGAGGCCGAGCTACTCAGTTGTCTCCATTGCAACGAGACAGATGAAAGCAAGATGAGAGCATGCCGCTTCAACTATCTTGGTATCAGGCCCGTGTGCTTTGCTTGCTTGTCGGCGTACTACGAGCTAGCTTAGCTGAGACAGGAAAAGACAGTGCGAAGGAGGAGTCTAGGGGTTGAGGCTTGCGGAAGATGGAATTGAGCTATGATGGTGGCGCAGTGCATAGTTCTATGGCGCGAAGCAAGAGTTGTGGTGTTCTTTGCACCATCCAATGCAGAACGGCAATGCAGTGGTCTCAATGTTCACGTCCACAGTCCACATTTGTCTTTTATATCCCTCCCACAGATCTCAGGTCTGGGTGTCCATCATCTCGACTACTGTACATGTCCCCAAATTACAGGGCTCGTACAATTGCAGCAATCCGGGGTGCTTTGTCAACCAACGAAAGCGTTCTTGCGTAATAGTAGCAAAACCTGGTCTCTCTGAAAGACGGATTTCACGGTCAGCGTAAGCTCAAAACCTTTTCTGTTCCACTGCTAAACATCCTGAGAGCACGATGCTAGCTCCGAGCAGTAGCCGATAGCTTGACGGTCCCGCAGGAGATATCCTTGAGTAGCCGTCTGCCTGATTCATACAGAAGATGACAACGTAGACCTTGATTGCTTGTGAGCTATGAAACCGAATTGAGGGACTTCGCATGCAGGTAAACGAGATTTTTCTGTCTCCTTGCAGCCACAACTCAGATGATGGCATCGGGCGAAGGAGTAATCACGCAGTTATCTGGTTAGTAAACATCTAAAAGCCTGATTTGTATCTGATACCTCTCTCATCTTACATGTTCAATATGACTTCCTGCGCACACCATACTTTCATTTAGTCCATTTGGCCAGAAGCCAACGGCTTCTGCTGCCTACATGTTGGGTATGGACGTAAATCGCAGCTCACCTGCCATGGCTGCACTGAACCATCTCTGAAGCTAATTGTATCAATGTGATCACCAAAGTTTTTATCCTCCCCTACAATGATAATAAGTTCGTATAATTACACCTGCTCTTGCGTCCAACATATCTTAATTTCGGATTCCCAAAAGTATTGGAGACACCAGCTTGTCCAAAGTTGACCCCTCACCCCTGCCAGGCGTATTGCTAAAACAATTAGTTTACCATCACTGTGTAGTACAGGGTCCAGAGACCTCTGGACAAGCCCGAATTCCAACACAGCTGACTCAGCAAGCCTCTGCGCTAATTGCTCGCTTCGCAATTTCAAATTTTGGCCTTTCGCACTTTTTTTTAAGTATCCACGTTGTAGAAGGAATGGCGATGAGTGAGCACTGAAGGCTGAGATTTGCTGTACATTGAGATCGAGTTTGATATTAATAAAGTCCCAAACAGTAGAAATGGGTGAGTCTCGTCATCTCAACACTCACCCAACTCTGCATTTTTCAGTGTCAGTTTTACAGCTAATTAATCTGTCTATAGGTTACTCAGAGGTCAGTTTAGTTCGCCCTGTTGCGCAAACGGAAGTACACCATGTTCAAGGCACGATTTTAGGTACCTTGCAAGCTATGCGGTGTCTCATTCAATATTGGCCGAGTGCGACGGGCAGATGAGCCCTACCTCGCTGGGTGGAGTCCCTTTGAAGGGGAACCGGACGCGCTTCCTAAGGGCTCGGATCAGGGTCGAGGATGGGAGAACTTCATCTGTAAAGACTCTGTCAGGTGGCGACGGTGTGATCCCTCCACGGGATGTCAAGACGTCAAGAGAGATGTTCCCCCAACCAATGCAGCCAAGAAAACTAGCGGTGATCTCTCTTCGGATTGTGAAGATAGCGAGGACTATGTTTCTGAAGCTGAAGAAGATGACGAATCACTGGAGTACACATCAGATGTTGCCTCTGTGAAGGAGCCTGATATGGGAGATGCAGAAGGCTCCTCAATTGAGGCGGACGACCTTTCCATCCAACCTGTTTCGAAATATATACTCGCGCTTCCCGTCTCCGCACAGCCAGCATTGATGTTGCCGGCCTTGTGGGTTGGCGGATATTGGAATCCGATTACGACACCGACCGGGCTTTCCCACGCCATGAAGCCGTTAAGAGATCGCGTGAGCAAGAGTGGCTTCATCAGCCAGGTTCTGAATGGCTTGCTGCAAACCCTGTGGTTGTGCCAGGATTTTCGTGGATCCTACGCCCAGCGGTGAGTGCAAGTAATGGTTGCGCCACAGACGCCCCACCTGGAAGAACAGTCTCGGAAGATCCACTCTCCAAGCTGCTTCGCGAGATTGCAGACATCATTATAGAAATGCTGAGTCCCGTGGATGTCGCTGCTTTACGCCTTGCAGGTTGCGCAAGATTCTTAGCTATTGAGAATTGGTATCGGTCATTAGGAGAGGAAATGCCCTGGCTTTGGGAAGTCTGGGACACCGCCTTACCGTCTCTCTGGGCAACAACTACCGTTTCCGCTCTCTCTGTCGAAATGGAGAGAAAGAACAAAACGGAGAAGCGAAGGCTTGCTGCCCGTGATGTCATCGAACAGGAGATGCCGGAGCTTCTGGAGAACTGGGACATGGACAATGCGAAAGAATTAGACGAATCATACGCGACATGTGGAAAAGAGGCGTTGAAGGAGATCACGGTACTGCCAAAGTATAAAACGAATTGGTGTCGGGTTTACTATGAGGTCAAGACGAACTGGGATGCCCTGAAAGGTTTACAAAATCGAAAGAGAATCTGGAGGGACGTTGAGGAGATTTTGAGAAGAATCACTGAGTATCGTGACGAGGGTAGAATTGCCTGAGCGATGGCTGAACTGCGTTCTGTGGAAGCTTCTTTCTTCGAGATTTTGAGCGAAAGGCTACGCACAATACAAACGCGACGCGGTTTCTGGACAATAGTGGATACAGGTGAGCTATGAGACTTACAACTGCCCATTTTTCGCCTGTCTTTCCGAAACTCAGCTCGCCTGCGCATATAATGCAAGCGTCATTGAGACCTGATACTTCCCACGTTCTATTACTTTCTGTATGTCATTGGTAGGGATGATGTGCGAAAGTTCAGAGGACTGTTGCGGTTGCCAGCAATGAGGGTCAACGCCACAGAGGGTATTTGGCCACAATTCAGCTTTTTCCACCTACTAATTGCTGGGCCATTCGCCCTAAGTCATTAGAATTTGAACGGACTTATGGTGCTGGGGAGGTTGAAGGAAACGATCAAGAGAGTATAAGACTGTGGATGTGAGAGGTATGTGCATCGGGACAAGGTTCATGCACAGCTACACTGCCTTCACTATAACCGATCTCATTATACATCTCATCTTCACTATTGTTTGTCGTCCTCTTTCTCATCGTCGTCGTGTTATGGCAAAGCCCGCGCCAATCACGTACCCCTGGCTCTGTCCAACTTCCGGCGTCAACCAAATCTCAAAAGAAAAGTCGTACCCGGGATATGCCTTCACATAACCATGTATACCCGCAAGCGCATCGGTCCACATGCCCCAGGTTAGACGCTCTTCTCCGGGTATCTCTGCGGAAGGTGTCACTCCTAGAAGAAAGCTTCCATGTTGTAATTGATATCCACCCTCGGAAAGTGCTACCTGAGGTCGATATGGGCTCAAGCTGGCTTGGAAGGCTTCATTGATAACTTGTTCTGCTACGCGCTCATCTCGACCGCGTATCAGACCTAGAGCAGAGAGCTCGAGGCTCAGGTCTGAGTCCGGGATAGCGTAGTCGAGAGTGCTGGGAGGAGGCCCAGGTGGGAAGCTATTAGCACGTTAGCACGGATTGATTGTATGTCGCGATGATACTTAAGATGTGAGATCACTGGATAGTGTGACTGGCTTCGTGGTGTTGACTCCATCTGAAAGAGGATTGGTCAGGCTTAAGCTCGGAACAATGGCCGTTGCTGGAAAAGGCGGACTGAGTGGTGGCGCTGCGGTTGTGGACGCAATATGAAAGAACAGTTCGAGAACCAGGTAGAGTGCATTTCGGGATATTTTCATCGCTTGATATTGAAAGGATCGTTTTCGAAGGTTCCACGTTATCATGTTGTGGGTCTCTACGTTTATACTTGCAACTAGCTCTTTGACCTTCTTGCGCCTTTAAAGGTCTGCCACTAGGCGGCTAGCTGATCTAAAGGATGAGGCATATTATCGCTAACGAGTAGGCGAACGATGATTGGTTTATGGTCTCGAAACACTCACTTTCAACACTATCAGTCGCTTCTGCGCTTGTCTACATTGGTCTTTGAAGACTTAAACGTGGCATTCCAGTAGGCATTGTTCTAGCAGGCAGCAATGGGTATTGGGTTCTCTGGTACTGGGTGTATAACAGGGCCACGCAATAGCACGATCATGGCGCTGAAGTACTTGATCTTGATACGTGTCGCGGCAGGTAGCCTGAAACCTGAGAGGCAAGTTTGGAGGGCTTTCGTTAATTCCCTACTTTGCGCGCTTCAGGGGTTGTTCGCATATCGCATTCTCGCACCTCAAGTCGAGATGCCTACAAGCGACGGATGACACATCAAGACAAGAAGATTGAACTCATAATTGAACGCTAGATTCCGAGAGGAACGAGTCTTTTTTAATGAAACTGCCTTCGTTGTCTGCGCGAATCCAGCTGTACTAGCACAGCACACGTCGAACCTTTTAGAGTATTACTGGAGCTGCACACCAGACACCAGACCTGAATGTTCTTGAAGACAGAACTTTGTCGCTCATTACGACTACGAAATACCTATTTAATGCCCCGACAGCTACGAATGCGGCCGATTGCTGGGCGCTTGCAACTACGCCATGTGCTTTTCTCCAGCCAAAATTCAGTGCCTCACCCGTCTACCAGTTCAGGGTATGACTGGCCACGAAATCGTCTATTACAGGGTCATTGACACGCCAGCTAAAGATTTTCGAGGGTCAATTTGAGGATCTAATTCATTTCATCATGGTCGCTGTTGCATTCACGGGGCATCTGGACCGTGTAAGCGAAGACATAGAGAGTCCAACGTCGGAGAATACTCCGATTCCGCAATCACAGCAGGCCACCACTCTGATGAGTACGCACCTTGGCTATCTGCTATGCAGTGGCAAAGCCATGTGCGCTTCATTAGGGAGCCAGTATATATAAAGCCTTGATAAGCTTGTGAACCATTTGGATACAAATCCGTTCTACAGATCAGGCCGCGATGTTCAAACAAATGTCTTTTTGGCTCTGATTATCGAAGGGTTTTTCTCACAACGCCATGAATTGTTCAACATCTATTGGTACCAGGACACTTGTCTTTGGCACAGAACGACTTCTATATGATACAATTGGCAGTTTCCATCATTCGAAACGCTTCCAGAATCCACAAGCGAACATCTTTCTCTTTTCCTGAATGGGCAAATATTGCCTCAACCACGTATATCGACTCTCCAGCTGGTCGAATTCGATCTGGCAATGACTTAGTAGCCTCATTTGTCAGCTTGGGCTTCCAGTCAATGGCAAACCGGCGTTGCGTGATACCTCTTATTCAGCCTCACACTCAAGCTCACCGCTTAAGGCAGAGACTGTAAGCACGCTGGAGCCCTGAGAAGACCACATTGACCTTGGCAGCTCGCGTCACCTCGAAAAACACGTGCTTCCCACATACTTAGCTTTCAAGGAAACATTTGGTCGTCAGAGGCTCAGAACGAGCAACAGTGGAGTGCAGACTGGAAAGTCTTGGGCATACAACAAATCCGCGATATCACTCAAGAGAAAATATCATGCCACCATGGTGCGGGCAAATTATTACCTCAAATATAGATGAATGGAATGCTGAGACATGAAGAAATGTACCTTGGACCCAACAGATTGGTCTTGTCGGCATGTCGGCACCAAAGGCCCCCGTGGTCGACTTCACGGACATGAAGGCGATCGAAGCTAACCGATTGGTGTCCTTTTGGTAAGAATTCTGCAGCTAGAAAACCACTTTTGTGGGGTGCCTCGTGAGCACAGTCTTGTGCTCCTATCCCATTTATCTTTCCCCTCTTACAAAGGCATCGTTAGGCATCACCTATCCTGAAAACGAATGTCTGCTGCCGTTCGTACATCTGTCAAAGCCATCAATACATAGCCATGCAGAAGTTCTTCCAAAAGTTAGCCCCGCACATTTACTTTTCGCTGGCTGGGCTTCTCTTCGCAACTACTGCAAGAAGCATATCTATATGGCCTCTACCTTCTCACTACTCCTCTGGCAGCACGGTACTATGGATTACTGAAAGCGTGCAATTCACATATAAGATAAAACAAAACCTAGTATTATCACCGTCGACGCTTAAACCTCAAGATCATTCATGCTAACGATTGCTCCTTGGCCAGACGATAAATCCCACCTACGGTAATCAAACTACAGATGAGAGTCAGTCTGTGCCAACCTTAAGCAGCGAGTCCGTCATCGATGCTGCTATTAGCCGCACCAAAGACCGGCTGTTCAGTGATAGATTCATACCTTGGAAGTTTCACCCGCGAAATTCCAACTTCGAACCTCCCTCGACCGCTACCAAGACATACATTAGCCAGATAATGTTACTGCAGAATGTATCAGATCCGATCAATGTATTCAAGGCACCGAGTGGGGAACTGGACGAGTCGTACAGCTTGGCCATCACCCAAGATGGTCAAGTCGCCATCACTTCCATGACAAGTATCGGCATCCTGCACGCACTAGAGACTTTAACCCAGCTCTTCTACCAATCTACTGATAGCGGGGTCTATGTTCCAAGCGCGCCGGTATATGTTACGGATGCGCCTATATTTCCTCATCGAGGCCTCAATCTGGACATTTCTCGAGCCTACTACGGTCCCTCTGACATTAGGCGCACTATCGACGCTCTAGCGTGGAACAAATTCAATCGCCTTCATCTTCATGCCACCGACGCTCAATCATGGCCACTTGAGATACCGGCACTGCCTGAGCTGGCGCAGAATGGTGCATATATGAAAGGTCTTTCCTACAGTCCAGAAACTTTAGCTGCGATACAGGAATACGGTGCTTACCGTGGGGTACAAGTTTCGATCGAAACTGATATGCCGGGACATACGTCCTCCATCGCATTAGCGTACCCCGACCTTGTGGCAGCCTTCAATGTGCAGCCGGACTGGAACACCTTCTCCGCAGAACCGCCCACAGGGCAACTCAAGCTCAGCTCCTCAGCAGTCTACAAGTTTCTTGCGACCTTGTGGTCTGATCTACTTCCCAGAGTGTCGCCGTACTCTGCATATTTCCACACGGGCGGCGACGAGGTCAACGCGAACGTGTATTTGCTTGACGAGGGCGTCGGATCGAACGAATCGTCCGTGATCCAGCCCTTCTTGCAGAAATTCATCGACTTCAATCATGAACATGTACGGGCTGCAGGCTTGACCCCGGTGGTTTGGGAAGAGCAACTGCTTCAGTGGAACTTGACGCTGGGGTCTGATGTTGTGGTTCAAACTTGGCTAAGCGATGATTCTCTGGCGCAGACAGTAGCCAGGGGACATAAAGCCCTGTTTGGAAATTATAATTACTGGGTATGATCCGTGGGACGAAGTCAGTCTTGAATCTCTTTGCTTATTGGTCCTTAGTATCTCGACTGCGGCAAAGGCCAGTGGCTCGACTTCTACCCCACGTCTTTCCAAGAATACTATCCTTTCGCGGATTATTGCTCCCCAACCAAGAATTGGCGCCTAATATACTCCTATGATCCTCTCCATAATATCCCGCCGAACTCGACCCATCTCGTTTTGGGCGGCGAGATCCACATGTGGAGTGAGCAAACCGACCCTGTCGTTCTGGACAGTACTGTATGGCCAAGAGCATGTGCGGCAGGGGAGGTTCTGTGGAGTGGGGCAAAAGATGCGCAAGGCATGAACAGGAGCCAGGTTGAGGCGAGTCCGAGATTGAGCGAGATGCGGGAGAGGATGGTATTGAGGGGTGTTGGGGCTGGCCCGGTGCAGATGGTTTACTGTACTCAGAATGGGACGCAGTGCGCGCTGTGAAAGTCTCGAGTTGATAGCAATGAGCTTCCCTGTTACGGTCTTCAAAAAGATTTACCCTCAGCTGCCGTCTGCTATAACTTAAAACATACCTTCAATTGAGTCTAAATCATCCCTAGGCTACCTATAAATATCAGCCTCGTCAATTATAACAAATATCATTAGAAACCGATATTGACATATCTTCAATAAAAATAGGTTAGAAGTATGTTAATACAGAGTAAGTTAAGTCTCTCATTGTTTGAAAAGAAAGAGTAGATGCTTCTAAGGCTAATCGCCTGCACAGAGTGCAGCCACAGGAGGGAGCAAGGCAAGTTCCCTCCAAAACCGTCGTAGCAACTATGTTTTCATTGCTTGACGGATACGATCAAATCTGTCAGCAATCACCAAAACCTCTGTATCCGTAGTTGATCCTCCCAAAAACGTCACACTAAACGGTAGTTCTCCACTGCCTTCTGCTTCTCTATGTTCTCCATTTCCATCCGCGCCGCTCCTTGCCTCACTCACCGAGTAGGTTCCAGCTGGAACGGCAATCGCACATAAGTCCAGCACATTTCCACAATGCGTAAATTCTCCTAGTAGACTGTTTCTCTCCACCGGTTTTTCCAACACCTCTTCCACAGTCCAATGCGTCGGCGCAGTCGGCACGACCACCACATCTACACCCTGCAGACCCTTCTCGAAGACCTGCTCTGCCTGCCGCGTTAACAGCGCTTTCGCTTGTAAGTCACGATAAGCGTCTACAGCGGTGCTGCCTCTGGCTACAACAGCAGAAAAGATTTGCTCGATCACTGGATGCAAGTGTTTCTTGTTCTGAGCTAGCCAGCCATGGGGCAAGCTGGCGAGGCGTTCGCACACGAAACTTCCATCGTAGAGCAACTTGCCGGCTTGCGAAAATGGCGTCCAGTCGATGGGGCGGAGCTGGCCACCGATACTTTGTAGGGACAGGACCGCTTCGTCGAACTTGCGGCGATAAATCGCGCTGCATACATGGAGGGCCTGAGGAGGTGGGATGCCGAAAGCGAAGGAATTGGCTTGTGGGCCAAGGGAATCGATGTGTTGGGGAATGGGGAAACAGCGTTTGGCGTAGCGATCCTCGGCGTCGAAATGTACGCATAGATCCCAGACGGTGCGGGCGTCGCTCACGGTAATGGCTATGATTGCGATACAGTCAAGTGAGAGGCAGGCGGGGGTCACGCCCTGGAAAGAAATCAGGCCGCGAGTTGGTTTGTAGCCTACCACACCGTTGAAGCCTGAAGGAACACGGCCGGATCCAGCTGTGTCGGTAGCTAGGGAGAAGGAGACCAGAGCGGCACCCACGCTAACGCAGCTGCCGCTAGATGAGCCGCCGGATATGTAAGATTTGTCAAAGACAGAGCGCGTGATACCGTACGGCGAACGGCAGCCAGTCAAGCCGGTGGCAAGCTGGTCGAGATTGGTTTTACCAAGGAAGATGGCCCCTTGAGAGAGGAGCATTTCGTACGAAGGTGCAGATTTGGAAGGGTTGTGTGCAAGCGGCGGGCAAGCTGTTGTCGTTGGTATGCCTGCGATATCGATACTATCTTTGACACTGAAAAGCACGCCATAAAGCGGGGGCAAGGCACCGGAGTTTGGCCACTTCTTTTGAAGCTGTCGTACCTGCTCAAAGACTGAGTCTTTTGATGCCTGTTGTATCCAGACAGCAGGATCTACTGCGGAGTATTTTTCGATTCTTTCCAGTACCACCTCCATCACAGTGATTGCTGACAGTCCATTCCGGTAAGCCTTCTAAAGGCTACAGATACTCAAATCCCCATCAAAATTTGGTGGAGTTTGTGGAGGGGTAGTACCATTGGCGGCTATCGTGGTAGATACGTAAGGAGCGAGACATTTTTAAGCAGCGGCCCTAGATGGGCTACGAACCCAAAGAGTCCTTGCGACCAGTAAATCATCTCAAAGGTGCAAGTCTTGAACTCCGCACTGTACCCAGCAGTCGCCTCCTCAACCCCACCTTCCTAAATTGTCAACCACGGTATCATGCGAGCAAGTAGATGATTGAGGACGTACAGCATTCGAAGCCTCTATCGTTGGCTTCTCGGATGGTGGTGGCGAAACAACATTCGCTTGTCACGCCACACACGATTAGGTGCGAAATGGCCTTCGCCCTCAGTTTGTGCAGGAGTATCGTGTTCCAGAAAGCCCCTTTGCCGGGTTTATCGATGACCACTTCTCCGGGATGCGGCTGCAAGTCATCAACGATGCCATGTCCATACTCTCCCCGTATCAAAAGTCGACCCATGTTTCCTGCCTCGCCAATAATTTTCTTGTGCTGCTCATTACCAGGTGCGGCAGCTTGACGAAAGAGTTTTGAAGAGGGGCAGTCGTACAAGTCTGGCTTGTGACCCTCGCGCGTGTGGAAGATGGGTAAGCCCGCTTGTCGACAAGTGTTCAGAAGTCGCTGGGTCGGAGCAATTGATGCTTGCACGGCTTCAAGTGAGCCGCCTTGGATGTGTCCAAAACCGCCGTCGAGCAAGAAGTCGCGCTGCATGTCAATGACAAGCAAGGCCGTCCTTGCTAATGGGAAAGTAAAGTCGTATGGTTTGACGGGAACCATCACTAAAGAGCTATGCATATTTTCCGAAGACATGTCGTCTGGGTTTTCTGACAGTGTATCCTGTTGTGGAAAAGAAAGGCGCTCTAGTCAGTCCTCATATCGTCTCACAGCTGGTGTGTTTTTGGCTCATAGAGTGGAGCCAAAAACGACGAAGCACGCCCATACTCAATGCATGATTTGGCAGGTCAATTAACAAGGCTTTGGGGGTGCTAAGGGACGAAAGTACAGTACTGTACAGTCCCCGATAGGGCCGACGGCGGGGCCGACGGCCACTGGAAGCGTAGGCGAGCAGGGTCCAGCGCATGCATAAACCTAAACCCAGGCGTCGCTATGTGATTGGCTTCGATGTATTGGTGTAAGCCACAATCATATCTTAGCCTCCGCTGGCCATCATGATCTCGCCCCACACCCCGCGCTTCCCCCACTGCACTGCTTCGTCAAAATGGTACTAACCTCACATACATCTAACCGTCGTGCATGGAAGTCATTTTATTTCTTATCAATAGGTGAACGCCCAAGAAAGCCAGACCCCGAGTCGCTTCTGTCAGTAACGATTGATATGCACTCGATAAGCTGCAAGATGCTGCCGACATGCTATAGTTGCAGACCTTCGGGCCGTAGGCAGCTCCTATCAGCATACTGCTGCATTATCTGCCCTGTTGCGAATTGAAAGAGCACACGAGACATACAAATATGTCCTTCTGCGATCTCCCATCTACAGTACTGGGAAGACTGAATTCCGCAAAGGCTCTCGAATGTGTCCACTGCGTACGCCTTGATCGTTTCAAAAGAACTTAACTTGAGTTAGCTCTTTCTGATTCCGCCCCTGGCATTCTCCCTTAACATGTTCGTTCTCTCACCGAACCGGCTGAAAGCTCGAATTGCACCGCACCTTCATTGGCGCGTTCCGTTTGAGGCAGGCGTTTATGCAAATAGCCCACGATGGTCAAACAGAGGTTGGTCATCAGTGACTCGTGCTCGTATGGCGACTTAACCGAGTATATCACAGATCTCGATCCTGTGCCTCCTCACATGCGTACCTGGGGTGGACTAGTAAGTACACCGGATTACCGGAACGTACTTGCCTATTTTCTAACGGATGATTAGGATTGTTGGGCACATTGGACCTCCGACATCCTTGCGCCACCGCTTGCCAGTACGGTCTCATCGGTCATGGTACTGGGCTTCACGGCCAGAGAAACGATCCCAATTGTATTCTTCGGATTCGCAATTTGCAGTGTGGTCATTACACTCACGGGCAAAATGGGCGCTCAATACAGCATCAAATTCCCGGTCATTGTCCGCTCCATTTTTGGGATGCACTGCTCATACCCAGCAATTTGCATTCGGGCATTTGTCGCAGCCATGTGGAAGGCGATCCTCTGTGTGCAGGCCGGGGGTTTCGTGCAGAACTGCATTGAGGCGATCTGGCCGAGCTTCAAGCGATTCCCGAACCATCTCTCCCCGGACGCGGGTATCACTTCAGCCGGTATCTTGTGCTTCTTCATCTACTGGATCTTTCAGACTATGCTGGCAACTATGCCCATTCAAAAGCTTCGAATCCTTTTTCTCGTTAAAGCTGTCATCGTACCCCCAACGTTCCCCGCCTTGTTCCTTTGGGGTGTCATTGTAACCAAGGGTGGAGGTCCTCTGGTGACTGGCCACGCAAAGATGACGAGCACGTATATGAACACGGCTTTCTCTTCCTTGACTGGGCTGAATGCGATCATTGGACTCTTCAGCTCAATGGCAGTCAACATGCCAGATTTTGGAAGGTTCTCAAAGAACGGCCTAGCCGGATACCACCAGTTCTTTGCACTACCTATGATTGGAATTCTGGGCGCTTTGACTCCCATCTTTGTCACTTCCGCCCACAGCTACATTTGGGGTGAGTTCCAGTGGTACACGCCCGCGGTGATCGGAGATTTCGACAGTAGAGCCGCTCAGTTCTTCACTGCATTTATCTTCATGCTCGCAACGATTGGCAACCAAATAGCGGCAGGTACGTACCCCTTCAGCAACGACATTTCAGGTCTCTGCCCAAAATACATCAATATTTTCAGCGCAACTATCATCATCTCTGACATCTGCATCGTTTGTGCTCGGTGGAATATAAACAAGGAGGCGGCTGGTCTGCTTGCCTTCCTCTCGGGGTACTCGTGCCTCATGGAACCCTTGGCTGGGGCTATGGTTTCCGATTGCTACCTGATCAAAAGAGAAAGCTCAACATCCAAGATTTATACAAAGGTCATGGCATTTACCATTATAGCCAAGGGATGAACTGGAGAGCGTATGCCGCCGCCTGGCTTGGCATTTGCTCCGTTGACACCGGGACTTGCGAAATCAATCAATACCAAATTGAATGTTGAAGGCGCATTAAAGGTAAGCTGGAACAGGTACTTCAAGTAGGTTTCCATGTGCTGACGGGCCATAAGATATATACTCTCGGCTGGTTATTCGGGTTTTTGTTGCTCTGATAAGTTATTATATCATTTGTACTTCATATGTCTCCTATCACCAGTGCTCTAATTGATGAAGCTGTCCTCTCATCGCAAAAGGGCGATACAACAGACTTTTTTTTAAATTAATCCCCGGCTAGAAAATCAAAATCCTACCCATATTAATTATTTTTATTTCGCAACAACCACACATCTAAATAACGTTAGAATGGTCTAAATTATCAAATANAGCCCAAAACATAAGCCCCGTATATCCACGGTATCGTACATCCACGCAGTCCTTGTGGTAGGCCTCATCCTGAAGCCTAGTCACCCAGATCTGTCCCCGAGATTCGCCAACCCGCACCGAAGTCTCACCAGTGTGCACAATTATATGTTCTTTCCCTTCCAGCTTCGGTCCCCACTCCGTTACGAACTCAAGACGTTCCTCTTTCATTTCCGATGTCAACAAAGGCTTGTGACGAGGTGGGTATCGACCATATCCAGCCCGAACAAACGCAGAGTTGATAGCTGACTTAGAGGCCATAATCCCAAGTTCTCGAGCAATTCTGACCCAGGGCTTGCGACGTTGGAATTTGTTCTTAGTGGCATGTCTGACTAGCTGCCGTTGCTGCCTCTCGTTAATTGCTAGAGGTCTTCCTGATTGAGGACGTCGTTGGTGGGCCTCTGAAGATAATGGGTTAATATTCTCCTTTTGCGCGTCTCCGGCGCGTTTGAGAACATTTGCCACTGTTTTCTTATCGCAATGGTACTGCCTTGCAAGCTGACGATTGGATATATGATTCTCCTTCTTAAGCTCTATCAGGGCCCCTCGTTTGGCCTCCGGAAGGTCTATTGCGCCCTTGGTACGTCCCATAATAATGTAGGTATTTGAATGGTTTTGGTGAGAAAGTCGCGAAATACGCGTTTTGCGGCAAAACCTCGGGTGGGGATTAATTAAAAAAAAAGTCTGTTGTATGAACTTAGGCGACGACAGCACAGGCAGCACATATGAGACAAAAGATGGATTTCTTGCCCAGACAAAGGAGATGGTGTAGGTGACTTTTATTGGATCGATATTTGAACCCTTGAGCGATCTTGGGGACTTGGTGAAATTCTGTACTGGTGGCGCTCGAGAAATGAAACGCAATTTTGTTTCTTTCGTGCTTTCGGCCTATGTTTTACCGGTATTTTTCGGTCCTATCGACAGTCTTATTTCAACGAATACCCATATACACAAGAGTCATAGTAAAACTAGCTAAGCGAGAAGAGTGGGTTCAGAGTATCAAATCTCTCCAATAGACGCAATTACGCTAGCTTATATATACATTTTTTCCCGGTAAGGCAATATCGAAATGGGTTAGCGCCCGTAAGTAGTCCCCACGGAAAATATTAGACATTATTAAAGACTGGATCCTAGTTGACGCTCCCGCACACATTTTTCTCAGCACTGTGATCTATCCGCGATCTAATACAAATGGATCCCACAGCGCCGATTCCCCTCGCCTCAAGGCCAAAGACGCTCCCAGTTGGTGAGACAATATCACTGAAAAGAAAGTGGCGCGAAGAATCAAGCTCATTATACGATGGACCTATCATGCAGTCAGAAGAGTTCCGAGCGGGATTCCCCGCCCCATTGCCCGAGCAACCTTAGGGTTAGGGTTAGGGTTAGGGTTAGGGTTAGGGTTAGGGTTAGGGTTAGGGTTAGGGTTAGGGTTAGGGTTAGGGTTAGGGTTAGGGTTAGGGTTAGGGTTAGGGTTAGGGTTAGGGTTAGGGTTAGGGTTAGGGTTAGGGTTAGGNCTCATATCGGACACCTTCAACCTTTGGAATCCGTTTAAGACGTCGACTTTTCGGTTTCTTAGCCTGCTCAGCAAGGAACTGCTCTCGTACGATTTGTTGTTGAGCATCGATATCAGCATTTCGATCTGCTAGATCCTCTTTAGCAGCCTCTTTCTCCGCCGCTGTCTCCTTGCCAAACATATAGCTCGGGCCCTTCATTTCAGACATGTACGCAGCCCAAAACATAAGCCCCGTATATCCACGGTATCGTACATCCACGCAGTCCTTGTGGTAGGCCTCATCCTGAAGCCTAGTCACCCAGATCTGTCCCCGAGATTCGCCAACCCGCACCGAAGTCTCACCAGTGTGCACAATTATATGTTCTTTCCCTTCCAGCTTCGGTCCCCACTCCGTTACGAACTCAAGACGTTCCTCTTTCATTTCCGATGTCAACAAAGGCTTGTGACGAGGTGGGTATCGACCATATCCAGCCCGAACAAACGCAGAGTTGATAGCTGACTTAGAGGCCATAATCCCAAGTTCTCGAGCAATTCTGACCCAGGGCTTGCGACGTTGGAATTTGTTCTTAGTGGCATGTCTGACTAGCTGCCGTTGCTGCCTCTCGTTAATTGCTAGAGGTCTTCCTGATTGAGGACGTCGTTGGTGGGCCTCTGAAGATAATGGGTTAATATTCTCCTTTTGCGCGTCTCCGACGCGTTTGAGAACATTTGCCACTGTTTTCTTATCGCAATGGTACTGCCTTGCAAGCTGACGATTGGATGTATGATTCTCCTTCTTAAGCTCTATCAGGGCCCCTCGTTTGGCCTCCGGAAGGTCTATTGCGCCCTTGGTACGTCCCATAATAATGTAGGTATTTGAATGGTTTTGGTGAGAAAGTCGCGAAATACGCGTTTTGCGGCAAAACCTCGGATGGGGATTAATTAAAAAAAAAGTCTGTTGTATGTNGTATCGTACATCCACGCAGTCCTTGTGGTAGGCCTCATCCTGAAGCCTAGTCACCCAGATCTGTCCCCGAGATTCGCCAACCCGCACCGAAGTCTCACCAGTGTGCACAATTATATGTTCTTTCCCTTCCAGCTTCGGTCCCCACTACGTTACGAACTCAAGACGTTCCTCTTTCATTTCCGATGTCAACAAAGGCTTGTGACGAGGTGGGTATCGACCATATCCAGCCCGAACAAACGCAGAGTTGATAGCTGACTTAGAGGCCATAATCCCAAGTTCTCGAGCAATTCTGACCCAGGGCTTGCGACGTTGGAATTTGTTCTTAGTGGCATGTCTGACTAGCTGCCGTTGCTGCCTCTCGTTAATTGCTAGAGGTCTTCCTGATTGAGGACGTCGTTGGTGGGCCTCTGAAGATAATGGGTTAATACTCTCCTTTTGCGCGTCTCCGGCGCGTTTGAGAACATTTGCCACTGTTTTCTTATCGCAATGGTACTGCCTTGCAAGCTGACGATTGGATATATGATTCTCCTTCTTAAGCTCTATCAGGGCCCCTCGTTTGGCCTCCGGAAGGTCTATTGCGCCCTTGGTACGTCCCATAATAATGTAGGTATTTGAATGGTTTTGGTGAGAAAGTCGCGAAATACGCGTTTTGCGGCAAAACCTCGGGTGGGGATTAATTAAAAAAAAAGTCTGTTGTATGTTGTATTACAACAGTAATAGGCCAAAAATACCTTCTCAAATAATTCGCGAGGATATTCCGCGACAAATGAATGAAGAGAAGCTACGAGGATTAGCGTTAGAATTCTCCAACGCAATCATTATGAAACGGACTCGATCCTGAATTATAAAGAACAACCTCTGATCGTCAATCATGCTGCAGCACCTGATCGCAGAAAGGCTTCTTAGCATGAACTGCAGACCATGCTTGGATGAATGATATTCTGGGTCTCACTTCCGGCCTTTCAGCTATCCTCCGCCGATCTCCGTTTGCAGTACACATAGACTTGAACCGCCTCTAATTCCTGCCCAATATCGCTCCTACATCGATCAGGCAGCGATATAGCAGTGTGCTCATTCTCGACAAAATCGGCACCTGCCATCGAGTCAAAGAAAATGGCTTCGCTATCATGCCGAACTTTCAAAGCAACAACAATCAAAGCATCCGGCGACACTTCAGCGACCGAATTCAAAGTCTTCACAAGTCCCGGTATGCTGTCAGGGTTATATGTGCAATCGGATACCACGACTAAGTCAAACTGCTGCTTCGCAACTATTCCAGGAAGCGGCTCATTCCAGTCTAAAACCGCGGTAGTAATCTTGGCCCTGCTGGAGGTGACCTTTACATGCTCGGCGTTGTGGTTCAGAATACCCATTGTGTCCTGAAGATCGGTTAAGAGGACGTCGCTTGTGGAGCAGAGGTCAGCCAGTTGTAAACCCACGATACCACATCCGCTTCCAAGTTCGAGGATTCTTGGACCACGAGAGATTGATCTCTGGAGGATCTCAGAGAGATCAGATGTTGGTCTTGGCTGTAGTGCGATTGTACTCAACAAAGCAGTCAATGCGATTCCTGCGTCCCTAGCAGCATTTATAAGGTGAGCAACCCGTAGTGCTTAGGCCATGAAGTGTAACATTACCAGATGTGCCGGGCGATACTCTCGCCAGTCTCTTCCGCTATCGTCCTCCCTGAGCCTGAGTCTGTTCTGTACCTTCGCTCAATGATACTGCCAGCTTGAGCCTTGTCCCCGCCGAATGTATCGCTCCACACGCCAAGGATCTCGGGCAGATCATTTAACGCCAGGAGAACCCCTTCACTAATGCGTCTAGAATTCACTACAAGCCTCAAAGGCTCTGCTGGTGAGGCGTGGACATCTCTGAGCTCTATCCACAGAGCTCTCATGCCACTTTCCCAATTCACAGTCTGCCATTCTGACATCCGCTGTCCTTCATGATGAGCTGTCTGAATTACAGCGTGGACGATGAGATCAGTGGGGTAGAAGTCATCGCCGAGGTCAGTGGTGATGGTGATCAGGGTTCGGACATGGCCCTTTTGGTCAAGCTTCGGGGGTTTCAGGAAACGAATATACCAAACCATTGAGAACGAACGATTTTTTCAAGACCGAGCAGTATACAGAGAAGTTCTCAGAATAATCGTCGGGGAATCGAGAGAGGATACTTCCTCAGGTACCTTAGATAGATCTAATTTCATCCAGGACCAGAAGGCCGCCAAACCTGCCAAGGCGCTAGAGAAGTAGTATTCGCTACAGTTTAGCTGTGGGCTAGTGAGGCCGAGATTGAGTGCGAGGCTTCAGCCGAGACAGGCTTTTTCAGCCGAGATTACCCACCTGAGCGAGCTACATATAGCCTGTTTGCCCACTGTTTTTGCTCCTCGTCGTATTCTTCTCGTCGCACATCTTCTTCTTTCTAATAAAAGCATACATCGTTCATTTGAACTATTCCACCGATTCCATTAATTCTTCTACTATCTATCACTCTTTCTATCTTTTTTTCTATCTTATCGTCTCTTTATCTCTCGTTTACTAGTTTTAATAACTGTCGTTAAACGCAAACGTAAGATCATCAAGAAGCCTTAAGACAATACTTCTGTCACCCCTTCGAATTCCCCTATCACACGTTATATACGATTCTCCTCTGCTTTAGCTCGTCAGTCAGTCTCTACAAGTTCTGTTTATAATCAATCAAACTCGTCAGCGATTACGAACCTCGTCTTCAATATCTTTTTCGTTTAATTAAATACTCTTCGTTAAGAGCTCAAACACGCACGCGCGTAGAAGACTATTATAATACGAGATCGTAAAAAGTATATTCGTCTTTAGAACGAGATTAACGAAGTACGAGATCGTCAATAATCGCTACCGTCAATATCTCAAGCGTTCACATAATCTATTTACATTCAGTCTCTCTCGTTATAGTCTTTTCTAATATCTTCTCTTTAACTCTCGTCTATATCGCCTTCGACTCTATCTATTAATTTTATTCTATCACAGCAGAGAATTCAGAATTTCGTCGAGACGAAAGCGCCGCGTCGCTCTTTTCTACATCAAGATAATAACTGTCACGGATATAGTAGTGACTAGTAGGATTTTTGCTGTCTTGGCAGGGTCCCACGCTCTTTTTGTTACGGACGTACCCTAGCTGTCAGGTACAAAGGGAGTGTTTATGGCTATGTGTCAGGCACATAGAGTATTTATTGGTCATTGACACATTCTCATTATCACATAGGCTAGCGGGGATTCTTCCTAGTATTTAAGCGCTCTTCTCCTGTGTACATATTCGCTCTTTATCTAGTTGTCTTATTCAATTTACCCCCATTAGACTTGACTCTGGGCACGGTTCTGACACTTTTGGCCTAGTGGTTAGCGATAGTCCTGCTTTCTCTAACACTCGATAACGACGCGAAGTAGTTCGATAAGAATTTCGATATCGTTTATAACAATTACGATCTTATCGTTAATCATGACAAGAATCAAGAAAACACATTAGTCGAATTTCTTGATCTCGAATTCGACAGCGCGAGAATAAAGATTAGACTCTCGTCGAACAAGCTCGAGAGAGCGAGAAAGTCGATAACAGATCTTCTAAATAGACGAAGTATTTTCTACAACGAGCTCGAATCAACGATAGACTTACTTACATTCTCAGTCAAGATAATTATATCTAAGAGAGCCTTTCTGAGACGCCTATACATCGCCTTAATCAAAAAATAAAAATATCATCACATCAGTACTATTATAGCTGCAGATCTTCGCTGATAAAATATTTTTCTATCACGATAAAATAAGATTCGACTACTACGTCGTATCGTCAATTGTCAAGGAACGAGGCTTGGTAGAAGGATTCTCATTCTCTATGGCTAGGACTAGGTAGAATTCCAAGACGAAAGATGAGGAAACAAGAAAGAACGGGGGATGCGAGCAGCCCTTAAGGGGCTGTCGCCTAGATCGTCGGCTATCGCATAGATTAACCTGACTAGACTGAGATCCACACCATGACAGTAGCTCCCCCTTCAAAGGCTGAGCTCCTGCGAAGCAGACAAAGGATGTAGACAAGGCGAAGGTAAAGACGAAGGCGGAGACAAGGCGAGGGCGGAGGCGAAGACTAAGCGCGGCGAGCAAGCGAGGCGAGAAAGGCGAAAACTGGACGAGACACAGGCGAAGATTAGGCGGGCGAGAGGAGGATTAGACGAAGGACGAACGCGAGGCGAGACCGGAGACGAAGGCGAAGGCGAAGGCGAAGGCTAGAAGAAAGAAATCCAAAAAAAAAATTCTTGTCAGGTTCGACCCTTTCACAGACCATAGATACATACGTATCTA
>NKYR01000172.1:0-64042 GCA_003184365.1 Evernia prunastri | reverse complement strand
ATGTGGGTGGGTAGGTAGAATAATTGAAAAAATCAGTATTGGGGTGGCATTAGCGTTGGGGTGGCCCATACAAAGTGTAGCGTGTATCCCATACGGTTACATTGATCTCATATCTGTACCGGTTCTGACATTAATACTCATATACTTACTCATATATATATTTATATGTATGCTCATATATGTATTTATAACTTATATTCGTGATCTATATTTATATTTAATAACTTTTTCTTATCTTATTCGTTATATAATATAAGATATATCTTTTTAAAAAATATATTTCACAAATATTTCACATCATTTTATAATATCTTTTATTTTTTAGATTATTTCAAACTAAGAGATTTGAGATAGAGAGTCTTTTCTCTATATTATGATACGATATAAGACGAGATGATATAAGATTTTCCGTCAGATCTCTCACATTATTTCGAGGCGTAACTCTTTTTTACAGCTTTAATTATTCTATACTCTATATATAATATATATAATATTTCTTTAAAATCTCATAGATTATAAAACTTAATTTGCGTAATCTAATAATGTAAGAATTATCTAACTTGAATTACTATTAACCGAGTGGTGTTTGATTAAAGATTTTTTACTCTTTCTCGAAAATAAGCGACTCCCAAATTAGTTTCTTAGAATACGTTTCACGAATTAAATTCGTGGGTCTATACTAGTTTCTATCTATAAGTTTTATAATATCGTGAATTTTTTATCTTTCTCAGTAAGAGCGAAGCACGATCGATTCAAATTTCGTATTAATTTTAATTCTATCTAACTTCTATATTTATTTAGATCGAATATTAGCGTATATCTATACGATAGAATTTTAAAAACGCAATGTTCTATATATATATATCTTCTTATTATATTATATTCTAAGAATTAATTCTTTATCGTTGCTGAGATAGACGTTACTATTAGTGTTAAAATCTCTAATAAGCGTCTATATCTCAATCTCTATATTATTATCACGCGATATATATTTTATAACAATTATAGTTATTATAATATTAGCAAAATAAATATCGTTTAATTATATTAAAACTTTAATAAGAATATACTATACTATTTCTCATATAAGTTTTGAGATAGATAGTATATCGCTAGTCAGCGGTGTTGAATCGAATGTGAGATTTTCTAGTACTTATCGATTAGCGACTGTTTAGTAGCTAAACAACGATTACACAATAACTTTAAGATGACTTGAAATTAATTTAACTACGATTGTTTAGCGACTGAAAATTCAATAAAAATTGAATATAATTTTAACATTTTTCATTAAAATCTTCATCGAATGAAAGTTCGCTTTGAAGAAATTTTTCATATCGCTATATAACTATATTTCACTAAATATATAATCGATATTTATTCTTCTTCAATTTATCTTCAAGTTTTAAAAGATCTCGAAGTCTTTCGCGTATTAAAGATAATTAATTCTTTAATCGCACTTCAATAAATACTACTTATCGTTATTAATCTATTAATTAAACTCGTTCGATATCTTAAGTATATAGATATTTCGATAAAATAATTTAAATAATTTATATATGCGCTGCGTCGATATATAAAGATATATAAATAAATTTAAAATCGAGTCTATTAGAGACTTCATCGTATCACTGTTTACGAAATATATTTATATAATATTAATAATAATAAATTTGTATTTTATATCTTAATATATATGCAGAAAGCATTACGCGAGATATATCTTTACGTTATCGATTTTAAAATAGTCGTCGATAACACTTATATAACGCTTATTGTTCTTAATATATCTAAGAAATTAATAACTTACGAATCTATATAAGCGACTCTTCGATATTGTTTCAATGATTTTCGTATAAAGTTTAATACTTTCAACTCGTAATATCTTTCGTAAACGTTTATTAACTTTTATAGAAAAGAATATTATATTAATATTCTTATTAGTCTCGCGTTAGATATAATTTATAATTCTTCGTTAAGTCGAAAGTTAATAAGCGAGAGTTAAGTTAGTTTATATTCAACGTCTTCAATTATTATATACGCTTCGTCGTTATTATTATTATTTATAAATAGAAAACTCTTTATAAAAATAGAGCAAATATTATTAATAATCGTTAATATATTTAAAATCTCTGAATAAGACGTATATTAGACGTTTATTAAATTTAATCGTAGAGATTAAGTGACGATATCGCGAAAAAAGAGATATCTTATAAGATTTAACGATACTATCTAATTTATTATATTTTTAAAAATTTTATTATAATTAGTAAAAAACGCTCGAGAGAAATCAATTATTTATAAGTACTTATATTTTAATTTCTCAGTAAGTATATTTAAATTTATTATCGTTTCTTATTTACGAGCTATAACGACGAGATATAGATCTATATATATATATATTCGAAAGTATTAAAAGCTTCTTATACTTATTGTTCTTAAGCTTACGTTCTCGCTTTCTTAAAGTCTTAACCAATACTATTTCAAGATCTAAGTTCTCGATTATTGAAAGAACATTAAATAATCTCTCTCTATTCATCTCTTTATCTTCGTATTCATTCTTTAAATCGACTTCTTCGACTTCTTCAACTTCTTCGACTTCTTCGATCTCTTCGATCTCTTTGTCTTCTTCGTCTTCTTCGATCTCTTTAATTTCTCTAATCTCTTTAACTTCTATATTAATATTTCTATAAAAGACTTCGATAAATTACATAATATATGCAATTAGATTTTGATAAGCTTATCTTTTTTTAATGATAATTTGATAAAGTCTCGCGTGATAAATATATCTTTAATTACTTATTAGAGTGTTCGTATAAGCTATAAAATTAAATATCTTGATAATTATTTTAACAGCGATAATGTTATAATCGAAGACTTTCGCGATAGTTTATAGATAGATAAATCGAAATTATTTAATAGAGATATATTTACGTAGATTAAGTGAAATTAGAATAAACGCACGATCGACTTCTAACAATAATTATAATTAAATATAAAATTTAGAACTTTATATGCGAGATTATTCTAAAGAGTATCGAATTATCTGAAAAGTCTTTAAATACGAGACACTCCCTTTTTTATTTAAGACTGCAATTATTAAAAAGCTCTACAATATTCTTTTAATATCTTATTATTTTAAATATAACGTATCGTATATTCGAGATAAAATAAGATTGAGATAGAATATTAACTTCACGAGCGATAATTTTTTTAGCTTAATATCTATTTTCGTCTCAAATGCGTTTCTCTTCTTGCGAGATAGATTTTTAATAAATTCTCGTTATCTCATCGTCTTTTAGTGATATCTGTTATTTTCGATAATACCGTAGATAAGATTATTCTTTTCGAACTTAAAATAAAGATACGTTCGATATTTTCTATTAATATTATATCGAAGAAAATCTTTATTATTCGTCTGTTATAATATATTATTAAAAAAGATTACACTAAACGCGCACACTTGCTTTAACTCTTTATTAATAATCATCTTTATATCTTTATTTAATTATCTAATTACTCTATTAAAGAATTCGATTATCGTCTTAATATTAGTTTCGTGAGGTTCTAAGATTAAAATAAAGATATTAACGATCTTACGTCTTTCTTCGTAAGAGAGATAAACTAAGATAAAATAAAAACTCTTAAGTGTATAATATATATTGCGATATATACTAAAGTTATTAATAAATAAAAGATAAGAAAAAGATATATAATTGCTACTGCTATAGATTTTTATAAGTTATTCACGATCGAAGTATTTCACTTTCAGCTTATTACGAGTCTAATATATTTAATATATAGAACGAATATTAAAAGTCTATCGCGTAAGAATTTTTCGAATATATTAATAATTATTCGTAAATGTGATCTTCTCGTGCTCGTTCTCGTCGATAAAATTACGATCTATATAAATATCGATATAATAACTAAGATGTTATAAAGAGAGTTCGACTATTTTATTCTTTACAAGAAATAATTTATTTAAATTTTCGAAAGATAGAATAAAATCTCTTAAAATAGAATTAGATTTATTCGCAATATGCTAAAGAGTAATAATAATCTCTTTCGACTTTAATGCATTAGCTCTATAGTCTCTTTCGATGAAAATTACACGTTTTCGCGTTATATTTTCAATGTCGTTAATATATATAAAATTTCTTGAAATAATTAAATCTTTCTATTAGATATATTATATACTATTTGACGTCGCGCGTATCAATAAATTTTATATCGAAGAGTGTTAAAGTTCTATTAAATTGTTAATATATTTAATTATATTAAAAAATATCTTATTTCTTAATTATAATATAAATAAAATCGTAAAGATTTGATTTGATTTGATTTGATTACTTAATACGCCTATCTAGTAAACTACTTTACTAATCAGGGAGTTCCTCGAATATTTGTAGCGCTGAAGAAACCTTTCGGACAAAAACTTCAACTTATCCTCTCGTGTTATCATTGTTGTCAACTCTTAGTCTTTGACTGTAAAGTTGTTGCCACAAACCACTGTCACTTCCGTTCTCTTTCAGTCTGCCGCTATTGTTTCCGTGATTGTCATAAATTAATCTTTAATTAATAAATTTTCGAAAAAATCTAAGTTAAACGTTATCGCTTAATTAACTCGAGCGAATTTTCTTTAATTCTACGCTTCTTTTATAATATTACTCGATTTTTAAAAATATTAAATAATAATATTAAAGATAAATAATCGAAAAAAGAATTAAAAGCTTGATTTCAATAAAGAAAATAATTTAATTAAAAGCTTCGTTTTTATAAAGCGATAGTCGTTATAATCGATAAATCAAATCAATTAAGATTTATCGTCTAAATAAGTTTAAATTATACGAAAATTATAAAGAATATATAAAACTTAAGACGATTAAATTCGAGAAAGAATAAAAAGAAATATTAATAATATAGTATTTAATTAGTTAGACTAAGAATATCACTAATCGTTTAATATAACTCTACTATTCAAAAGATATCTATTCGATTTATAATCTTTTATTAAATTAAGATATATTAAAATAATTATTCGTCGAAGTCACGAATTAAATTTCAAATCGTACGATAACTTCTATCTTTTTAAAGACTAGCTTTATTTTAATTAATATACTCGATTCAATAAGTATAAATACTCGTTATTAAATTACTTTATCTTAATAATTTTAAATTTTAAATCTCGATATCGCGCGTAAAATCAAACTTTTATTTTAACAGCTCGAATATTTTAAATTTCGAAAAAACTCGCGTAGTCTTTAACAAGTACGTACGAAATTAAACTTTCATCTTAAATTTCGAATCTCGATATCGCGTTCGAAAATTTTGAATCTTCGAAAAAACTCGCGTAGTCTTTAGTAAGTATAAGTATTCGTTATTATATTACTTTATTTCAATACTAACGTGCCCGCCCTTAAAGTTTTACGTCTAGTAGATATCTAGTATATATTAGCTGTTTATCGGATGCTAGTTTTTTATCGAGTTTTTACTCCATTAATAGCGATTTAAATATCGCTATATAACTTTAAAAAGATTTTAACTCGCTATACTCTCGCTAGTAAGTTATAAATAAATATTGAAATTCTTATTAAAGTTTTCAAGCGGTTAAACAACGACTATATAACGATCGATAAAACGAATAATCGAAATTTCTAAATAGGCAGTCACGAATGGAGAGTTCCCAGCCTTTGCAGTCTTCGCAGCCTTCCAAGCCACTGCAATAGTAGAGATGTCTCAGCATATTCATTCTCATATGCCCATGCCCATGCCCATTGCAGCCATGCAGCCATTCAGCCATTCAGCCACTTTAGACTTGGAGAGTTCCCAGCCTCTGCAGTCTTCGCAGCCTCCCGAAACCTTCGGAAGCCACTATAGCAATGGAGATGTCTCAGCAGATCATGCTCATGCCCATGCCCATGCCCATACCCATGCTTATTGCAGTCATGCAGTCTTAGAGAGTTCTCAGCCTCTGCAGTCTTCGTAGCCTTCCGAGTCACTATAATAATAAAGAATTTTTCAGTCCGATATTCTTATGGTTATTATCGAGTAAAAGATTGTCTTATATCGGTTTTGAAGATATTTTAATAGCGAATTTCTATCCGATGGAGGTTTTAGTGAAAGATGTTGAGATTCTAGCCGATTTTTACTGGATTTTCAAGCCGTTTTTAGCTATTTTTTTAGCTGATATCCAGCCGCTTAATAGCGAAAAAGTATCTATCTCCAAACTTACGTGAGGGGCAATATAGTAACTTTAAATTGCGAATCTCGAAAATCTCGATATCGCGCTCGAATATTTCGAATCTTCGAAAAAATTCGCGTAATTAAAATTAATCGATCGTTTAATGAATTTCTCTTAATTTTAAATATATTAAAAATATCACGAATTTTAAATAATTCGTTATAATTTAAAAAATTTCGAAAATCGTATAAAAAAAATTAATTCGACGAATTAAAAATAGTTAGCGACGATAATAAATTTATTTAAGAATTATTTAACGAATTTGTTAATTTAAAAAAAAAGTAATAAGTTTAAATAAGAGAGCGAAGTTTAACGAATATTAGAATTAAAGTTTTAATACGATTTGACGTCGAATAGAACGACGCGATCTATCGTTTATCTCACTTAATAATTAATTTAAAAAATATCGAGTTTTCTACTTCGATATAAATAGAGATTATAATATTTTTAAATAATATCGAAATCTTTCGCGACGATCTAAAATATTCTATCGATCTAAGAATTTTAATATTAAATTATTCGTTTCACGAAGAACGATTAGTTTTTATATCGACGATCGCTTTATTTTAATAATTATCAAAAAGTAATTTCGTTACTTTCTCGAGTTTTTACGAATAACGTATTTTACTTTCATTTCGATATCGCTATTTAAAATTCTAAATTATCTTAATAAAGAAAATAATCAAATTTACTACGACGTCGATATCGACTAAAATGCTTCGATTTTTATATTTTTATTTCGATATCGCTACGACGTCGTCTATTTCAGCTTAATTTCTATATTTCTATTTTTATTTCAATATTAATTAACGTCTCGAAAATCTACTCGGTCGTTTTTGATATGCTTTATAACTTTCGTAAACTTTCAATACTTAGATTAGCTATTATATTTTTAATAAGCTACTTATACTTCTTTTTAGCGTTAATATCGACTAAAAATCAATCTTTTTTCGAAGAAAAATGATATTATAATCTAATTAGATTTAATTTGAAGACTTAATCTAAAAGAAGCTAGTTAGATCTAGATATACTTAACGAATAATGTATTTAAGCAGCAGAATTCTCCATAGTTCTTAGTTATTACGTTTTATATCTACTATATATATATATACATTATAACGATTATAACAAAATTATAATATTTAAAATCTTCGAACGTAAATTTTTGAAGTTCGAAGAAGAATATTAATATTATATTCAAGAGAGATTTAAAATAACGAAAACTTTTAATTTTTAAAGTTATTTAAACGACGTTAAAATAATCTTTAAATAAAAATCTAAATCGTATCGAAAGATAATATAATATTAAGAATATATCGACGTGTGATTTTTTTTGAAAAACATATTAATTAGATTATCGTTTAAATTTTTTTTTTATAAGTATAAAATATATAAATAAATATTATATAATATTCTTATCGATAAAATTTCAAAATAGATCTCGAATATAATTTCGATAATATTTAATTTATATAAAAATATATATAATATCTAAAATTTATTAAATTTCGTAATCGCATTGAATATTAATTGAATAAAGTAAAATTTTAATATTTTCGCGACGTCTTAAATCTTTAAAAATACGAGATTTTGAATTCAGACGCTATTCAACTCGAGCTCGCAAATTATCTACTCTATATCTAAAATAATAAGACTTCGGATGTAATTTAAGTTCGAAAGAGATAGCTTAAATGTAAAAGCAGCGTCTGAGGACTGAGGCAAGAGAAAGGTTAAGTCAACAGTTGTCGGATAAACCTCGGAGGACGATGACTTTTGACGGGGCCTGTGTGCGTAGCATGTCAGGGACTGAGGGACATTCTACTTGACTTTAGCTTCATTAAGCTGCAATCCAGTGTCTGATCGTTTCTGCCTATCGCTACTTATTCAGCCATGGATAACGCGGCTTCTCAGCAAACTGCAGAGGCCCTACACTACTTGCAAGCAAAAGTACCCCCCATGCTTAACCAGCCTGTCATTGGTATAGTATGCGGATCTGGTTTGAATGGTCTGGCGGATGCGATTCTGCCTGTCCCACGATCTGAAATCCTGTATACGGATATTCCCTACTTTCCACCAAGTACAGGTATGGGCTGTGTTAAAAAGGAACTATGAATATGCACGATGTGCTGAATCAGGATAGTCCATGGCCATGCTGGCAAACTCCTGTTCGGGAAATTCGAGTCTGAGGATTTACCGGTTGTTTTGATGGTCGGCAGAGCTCAGTCCGTCAATACCATTCTCCAAACTTCGCACTATAACGTTCGCTCATTCTGTTCTTCGAGTAGCTATTATGAAGGGCATTCAATACAGGGCGTTACATTCCCTATGCGGCTAATGAAGCGTCTGGGCGTAGACACGGTCATTGGTAAGGCAGCCCGTAGAAGTGTGTCCATCAATATTGATGGATCTTTCAAGTCACCAATGCCGCTGGTGGCTTGAATCAAGACTATTCAGTGGGAGACCTTGTGGTCTTGAACGACGTAGGGCTCAAGCATCCTCAATATACTACTATCTAACCCTTGTAAGCATATCAATCTTGCCGGCCTTGCGGGCATTCACCCGCTGCGTGGGCCAAACGCGGACGCTTTTGGAGTTCGTTTTCCAGCTTTGTCTGATGCTTATGATCTAGATCTGAGAAGGCGTGCACACCGCGTGTGGAAGGAATCGAGTCGTGATGCAAGAAGCACTAGGCGCCTACACGAGGGCACCTACGCTTTCGTTGGAGGTCCTAGGTCGCACTCAGTTCAAATCGATGATACCGCTCTATCGCTAATTGACACTAGTTATGAGACCAGAGCTGAATGCCGCATGTTACGTAACTTGGGCGCTGACGTAGTCGGGATGTCGACCGTCCCGGAGATCATTGTTGCACGGCACTCTGACATAAGAGTCCTAGCAATTAGTCTTGTGACCAACAAGGCATTGCTCGAAACCGGACCACGTGGGGATGACATCCAAATCCAGGGCTCCCAACGTCAAGACCTCACAAAAGTCGCAGAGAAGGGTAAAGCAAATCATGATGACGTGCTAGATGCCGGTGAGAGAGCAGCAAGAGAAGTTCAGGTAAGGCAAAGACTCTCCAATCAAGGCAACATAAGCTCAGGATCGTGTCCTTCAGCAACTGGTGAGCCTACTGGTGCGAGATATCCTAGACGCATATTACGTACACTGAACAGGTTTCGAGCGACTTTGATTGCAAAGCCTTTGCCTCCTTCACTTGGTTGCCAGGTAGCCCAGAAACACCTGTCGACCCATCCACTATTTGACTTTTGACGTGTATCTGTGGGCATTTCAATACAGGCATCTTCAGGATTTGCGTATGCCTCCTGATGTCTTTTCCTTCAGTTTCTTGTAGTACGCCTTTTTCCCGTTCGTCTTCGATGCTTGAATTTCACTGTACTTTTTCCTGAAGTGACCCGTGCACTTCTCCTTAGCCAGTACCTCCTCAACAAACGTCCTTTTGCGCTCCTTATTGGACAGCCGTGAGCTGAAGTATTCGGTTGGACCTTGGATGATTTGACCCATTTGGCAGATTTTTGGTGCCAAAGCCCTACTGCTGTCGGAACGATAGTGCCTATGTGGATCTAATACATTGCGTAGCTTGAGGAGTTTGACATCGGATTTTAGTTCCGAGCTCAATCTTGTTCGCGGCATGTCAAACCAGTCCGATCCTGCGGTTGGTTTTTCCTGGAAAATGCGTTAACCATGCCTTTTACCTAGAGAGTTTATAATGATATATTTTGGTAACAAGGCCATCCGAGTAACTATGATAAGACTATCAGGAGTGCAGTGTGTGTACCCAAGACGGGACGATGCTTCTGCGTCAAGAGAAATTGAAGATGTAATTTTCGTCATAAGCGGGACAAGGGACGACACGCAAGGTTGCCTACTCTCTTCATCCTCTCTTTTATCTCGACGGGATCTTCAACTCGGCGAGCCGTGACCTGCCGATCTTTGTCATTGATGAGTCGGGTACGATCTGCTCGAGCAATGCCATTGGACGAAGTTATGTATGGCTGCGATAAAGATAGCTTGGGAGATCTAAATAGAAGCTTAGATGCATAGAATAGGAAGATGAGCCGCCGTAGCTTACTTGTACGCATTTGTAGCTTTCATGGTACGCTTGCTGGCCGGGTCCAAGTTTCTCATGCGTTGTTCCGCTCGCTGAAGCAAGCTCTTTATTTCGGAGAGCTCAGACCGTTCTCCAGCTTCGCCTTCGAGGTTGTCATCGGCTTCGAAGGTAGTCATGGCGGATTCATTTAGAAGAAGGATGACGTTGTACTGACGATTGGGGTGGCGGACGAGGATGGATTTTTTGTCCGAGGCGTCCGTTATAAAAGAGGGCTGGCGGGAGAAAGTCGGCAGACTACCTACTCTATTGTCACAACATACAGAGATAATGACAACAATGATAATAGTTCGCATTATTCAATCATGATGATTTGTAGTACAACATCCTCATCATTGATACGTTATTCAAACACGGCCACTTTTCATTCTGGCTACTCGTACTTATTTTAAGCCTGATTTCGGGCCTGTTTTTCACTTCGGTGGAAACCGATGCAACATCTTACGGCATCTACCTACCTAGTTTTTAATATCAATCATTTTTGCATCCAAAATAGTTTGCCCTGTTGAGCTGCAAACCTCAGAAGTCTACTACTCTTGTCTTCTAGCCGCTGAAAGAGATAGCTGGAAGGTAATTTAAGGTAGCTTACGGTACCTCATCTTACTTTACTTGATTAGTACAGTAGTAGTCTTTTGAAAGCTTGTTCTCGAGCGCGTATTTGCCGTCACCGCAAAAGTACTAGTATCTATCACACAAAAAGTCGCCGCCTTCAAACACTTGCTTGCTCACATACTCCGTAATAGAATAAAAACTTCGTAGTCCGCCTAAATTATTCAAGCGCGAACTTTAGACCAGGTGCCCACGCTGCGCTCGCCTTTCTCTCCGAGTCACGTCCTCTTACAAACGCGTTCCCATCATCCGCATAACACAGCTCCCAGCATTTGACCTTGTACCAACCAGGTTTGAGCAGTGATCGCACGCCCTCTTACAACCTTCTCCCAACTTCCCAATTATCCGAGTCCATCATGGATCAGAATCCAGCAGTCCCCGGGCAGCAACCGCCGCACCAGCCACCACTACCACGGTATGATCCCGCTAATGGGGGACACTACGGTATGTGACCTATCTCTCGTGCCGTCTACAAGCACAACTCATTCTTTGTGTGTACTCGTGGGCGGAGAAGTCGTCGACTTCTCGCTGCTCTCGAACATCAAAGCTGATCCAATTATCTCATTTCAGGCGCGAGTGCTACGGTACGTACAACGAGGCCTGACAGCTTGGCTCTCGTCACACGGCTCATCGTTGCTACAGGTGGCAGCGCAAACAGGCTTCACTTCCCAGGAGTTCTACACTGGAACATGGGCGAATGTGAACGATCTGCAAAAGTAGCATGGCTAGTAACGCAAAAGCTGACGAGTTCCCAGGTCAGCCAAGGACTCAGTGGCAACTACCGTGATATTTTGACAACTTACTGGCAGCAAACTATCAACAGCCTTGAAAATGAGACGCACGACTACAAGCTCCATCAGCTTCCATTGGCCAGAATCAAGAAGGTCATGAAGGCTGACCCCGACGTAAAAATGATATCAGCAGAAGCGCCGATATTGTTTGCCAAAGGATGCGACATCTTCATCACTGAGCTCACCATGCGCGCATGGATCCACGCGGAAGAAAACAAGCGAAGAACGCTGCAGCGTTCGGATATTGCTTCAGCACTAGCGAAATCCGACATGTTTGACTTCCTTATTGATATTGTTCCCCGAGAAGAAGCCGCCAGTCACGCTAAACGATCTGGAGGTCAGGGAGGCGCGGGGGGAAGCGGACACTCTGCAGCTCAGGCCTCTTCAGGTAGCCAAATCGTCCCGCCCCAAAACAATGTCCAACAGCAGCCTCCACCCGGTCACCCCCAGCAAGGGTCACAGCAAATGGGCCATCCCGACTATTCGTCGCTAGGGAACACCCAGATGGCACAGGAACAGGAGTATAGGCCACCACCCGCAATATACGCGCCTCAAGTACCACCTGATCCTACCTATGGCCATCAGCAACAACAGATGTTTGAGGGTTTGTATAATTACTCTCTTCCAACACAGCCTGTAAGTCGATAATTCATAGCCATCGCATCAGCTCGTCGCTTACGCCCGGAAAGATGTATTCAGTCAATCAGAGGGGTCAGGACCCCTCAGGTGGTCAGAATACTGGCCATCAATATCATCCAAGAAATGAGGGAGGCGAAGGGGATGCGGACGCTGAAGGTGAACGGGACTATGAAGTCGGTTAGTTATATTCCTCCAGCATTTCATCTGGAATGCAAAGAGAGACAAAGTACTGTAGCGACAGTGTGTCCGGCATCTTGTGGGCAGGTCCTCAGTCTGTCTAGATGTACCGTCTTAAGGGAACTTACATTCATACAAAGTCTACGCTCCAAAATCTTAAAGTAATATGCGCCGTTGTGCACAGAATAGTATTCTGAGTCTGTCTGCACAGTAGTGACTGATCTCTGGCCACTGTGGTCTGGAGGTATTTAGTTTGTGTTAGGTTCGAATCCTAATGGCGCTGGTTCTAGTGGTGAAGTGGGCTTCTTATTTTCTGCCACCAGCCGAATCGGTTTAAATGCAGCTGCTGTATCCCCTTGAAATAATGTCTACATGCAGCTTAATGGATTGGGAAGTTCGAGTGCGAGAGCCCAGTCAAATCGATTGCTTTTGGCGTAAATACTTGCCCTCGTTCTTGAAAAGCTGACAAGCATTACATTCTATAGTTCACAGTCTACTCACTTAAGATTTCATACCGAAGCGTGAGGACAGGGTCTGAAATTTGTCTGTTCTCAGGTTGGCCGTACTCTGCACCGTGTGGGTGAGTCTATTTGATATTAGCATATTGCCCAACAATTGGCTCGTTGTTGCGCTGCGCTCAAACTTACTTCTCGAGAAGGATGGGACCATTCATTGCATCGACTCTTCCATATTTCTTGTTCCTCGTGGCAATATCGTAAAACTCATCTGAGTTCTCGGCTTGCATCAACAGGATGGTCTGTTGAAGTTCGTCCAGGTTCTCTCTCAATATGGGGTTTCCAAGCGTATCAACGAACTCCGTCAGATATTGGACGTCTTTGGCAAGCGCAGCCACACCGTTTGGATTGATCCGCCTTACTTCCGTGGACAGGGGAAGAGACAGAATCATGGTTGCTGCGTGGCTTAGTGCATCAAAGTAAATTAATTCCTTGATCTCAGTAGGTAGCCCTAAGAGCACAGAGTTCATGATGTTCGACAGATATCTCGTCAAAGTTTGCATGTAGTTGCTAGGCTCCTTCTCGAGTGTGGGTGCCATCCAATCGTATTCTGCGGTGCCAATAAGATCATCGATTTTTGAATTGACGAGCTCAAATATTCGCTTTTCTGCGGTTTTCTTATTGCTACGAAACTGTGCTGTTGCACTAAGGCTAAGGCTTCCCCCAACAGAGGCGGTAGACCTAGCAGCGGCAAGCACTGGCTCGAGTTCATGGCAAGCAATCTCGAAATGCTCCAAATTGATCAGGATTTGAACGATCTGCCCAAGATACTGCGAATTGAGCCTCTCTACGAGTAGTCGGCAGACGCTTTCCAAGAGAAGCTCATCTAGAGAAGTTTTGAGAGTCTCTTCAATAACCCTTGAATGCTGAAAGTGGTCATCAGAGAAGAAATAAAATTGGTTTAGAAAGTTCCGTATGTCGATGCAACAGAGGACATACATCTGAGAAAAGGGAAGAACACATGGGAAGCGTATGTCTTCGCGTGGCTTGTCTGGTGTGTACCAGGTTACGTTGACAACCTTATCATACTCATCTAGTTTGCTTATCGGCATTGGCATGTAGTCGTCCGTGGAAACAATTTCTTGAAAGTCATCACGGAATCGTCTTTTCAACAATTCGGTATACTTTTCGAATAGCTTTAGCAGGAGAGCATCAAGAGCGGTTACGGGATAACTCCAGGACTATGCTTCATCAGCAACCTTGGCAAGGCAAAGAGACGCGGTTTCACGTACTTCCATAGTCTGAGTGAAGAGCGCGATGACGCCTTTGATCTTGAGTAGATCTTCAGCATTGGTGACCTCGGGCAATGCCTTTGAGATCAGCGTGATCGCTGTTTGGCACATTGAATCCCAAAGTTCGTCAACATCACCAGCAGACCGCAGTTCTGGCGTCTTCTTCATCGTCGCCTTCTCGACAATGGCAAAGCCAGCAATGCCTTCCAACAGCTCGCTCAGACTCGCTCCTTCTGCGTCGATCAAGGTCACGGAAGATGGCATTAGCAGCTCTTTCTGCTGCTTTCGGGTGGCAGCATAGTCGGCGCGAAACTTGCCAACCTGACCAAGGGCATTGTGAATATGAAGGCACTCGAACAAAGGCGTGAAGTCCACCTGAACGTCTTCGTTGTCTAGGATGTCAAATTCTTCGGTCTCATCCGAAACTAGCTCAACGGCAGAATTCAGCTTGAAGTTGCTGAGGCCGGTCAATGAGTTCGCTCGATCCTTCTGCCGGGTTCTTCTCTGTTCCGTATGATAAAAGGCCACCTCACCAAGGAATTGTGAGGTCTCTCTGATTCGGAAGAGCCAGGTGTTCAAATCTGTCATCACAGCTTCGGCAACGAGCTTCTTGGTGGCGGGTACTGATTTCTGGATCATCTTTGCGATTTTATACTGAGTGATTTCCTTGAGGTGGACATTCTGAAGCTCATCGAGAGCTCTCAATGCCGAGTAATGACTTTTTTTCCCTAGAAGGTCGTGAACTTGGTTTGCTAGTCGAAGGACCTCTAGGCAGTCGCGCAGGGCTTGGGTAGCTTCGTCTATGTTTTGTCGCACCCCGCGCGAGTCAACAAGGGCTTTTTTTGGCTCCGCCAGATTCTCGGTGCTCGCTTGAATAGACTGGTTAAGAGTGAGGATCTCAGAGGTTAGGCCGATGGCCCCATCGCGAACGTGGAGCAATTGATTGACCGAGCCGACGAAGCCTTGGTGGTTTGTGTTGCAGATTCGTTCAATATCCGCCTCGCGGTTCACGGAATATTGTGTCAACGAATGCAGAAGTTGTTGACCTTGGCCGCCTTTGCTTGCGTCTTTGACTGCGGGGAGAAGCTGGTTGAAGTACTCGTTGTCGGACGGTGCTTGCACAATCTGTAAGTGTAAGAGATGAGTTATAGTTAAGTTGTGGTTGCATCACGATATAGCGTGCCTACCTACCTGCCGCACAGCATGGTCCAGCTCCCTTCGAGGATCGATGACGGATGGCATTTTAGTAGGTAAATGTTGAACGTATAACACTGGCTTGCTCTCGGCCATCAAAGGATGCTAGATGAACACTGGACAGCATAGAAGAGTGAGGATGTATCATCATTGACATTCTCGGTGACGATTTCAATTATTATATAATTTGAAATTTGGAACCTGAAGATGCTTTACGAGTGCTCGTACGTGGTAGACAGCGGACGATGGATTCGGCACGGCTTGCCACATCACCTTTTATTAATAATCACTAAGTATTATCATTACCATCATTGGCATAGAATACTCCTTGTTCCCCTAAAATTACCTTATAGTACCTTACGTACCTTATTGGGGCACCTTGCAGCGGGCGCCGGCGCAGCGCTTAACTAGAGAAAGCTTCCTAGCCGAACTTCTTTGCGTCCCTAACACCATAAGGTACTTATTACCTCGCCTACTCCGTAAGTCATCCTGTTCACCGGTCTGGACTGATATCATGATGTGTGCTTGTTACCTTGTGGGAAACATGCTGGGTACTTACTCATCTCAATCTAAACGATCGGCAACATGAATGCTTTCATTCGAATCGGGACATTCAAGAGCCCATTGGCAGGCAAACACTACACAGGCATTCTCCTGTGTCACCACCCTAGAGCAGGCTTCTTTGAGTGAAATGAAAAGCAGTACTCAAAGCAACGAGACTTTACCTCTCACACTGGTGGAAATAGGCTTCCAGCTGAAGTGAAGCTGCTAAAGCGTTCCATTCGTTGATGTTTGCAAGATACTTGATGCTTGGGCTTGATGCTTGGTGCTCGACGCGCCTCTCTCTTGAATCTTGTAGAATGTGTTCGAGCAATCCATTAATCAAGCCAAAGGGCTCAGACGCAGCGGGGTCTCGCTTTGTACCTCAAACCTCAACCAAACACCCCTATTCCTCTCATGGTCATGGGCCCGAGACTCGGATATGTTCGATGACAAAGTGAGAAAACAACCTAAAGTAAGGTATTTTATGTTGCCTATTTGTCATGCTTCAACTTGATGCCATTTCCCTCACCCGCGTGGAGATATTGTCGCTCATCCCGTATCGGCCTTCCTTAGTACCATACCGTATCAATGACAACCATACCTTACCCTCTGGCTCCTCCTCTGCAATAATATATTCTTGTGTCCCCTTTATGTACATTCTTGAACACACCCTCTCTGCCCAACTGAGTGCTTGCAGCTATAGTTGTCTTCTCCCTTGGACATATCCAAAGACAATACTAGTCGTGAGAAGGTTCTCCTAGCACATCTTTGTCATCTTGTTGTCTCCCACTGTCCAAACAATCGCAGCGGTCTATAACATCGCTGTCACTTGCCATACAAACAAGGTTCCCGGCGTCAAGCAAGCCTAGCTCAGAGTATGGCAAGCTCTCAGGACCACAACGGCACCGTTGCTAGCCCCAACTCTTCCGAAGAGGTCGAGTCACACCACGGCACACCATCAACAAAGCTTTCACCATTCTCCCCAGATCAGGTGCTTGAGGATCTCAAGCAAGTAAACCAGGGTATCGTGCGGGCGAGAGTACCACCACCCTTTGTTCTTGCTCGTGATCAGTCCAATTTTGGTCCGAATAGCAAGACTGGCAACCTCATCGCGCCTGGCTCGCAAGATCCATTCCTCACAATCCCCGACTTGAGCTCAAAAACTCAAAGCTCTGGTGACGGGTCCAAGCTATCACCCGTTGCTTCCACCTTCACCCCTACGAGCTTGATCGATAGTATCTCTAGCAATGGTACCTCTAGCTCCAGCAAATTCCAGTATCCCCTTTCCGCCTCATTTTGCGGTACTGGTGTTTCAGGTTTGGATTTCCCTTCGCCTGTCCCTCGGTCAGACAATCTTCATTACGGTTCAACTGGCAATAAATGTTTCTTGTCTGGTCCAAATGACACTAGCATCTCGCCCACAAGTTTGCCGGCAGGCCCTTCTTTTGGTACTCTGGTTAGAAACACAAGATCCATCAAGCTGGGACAATTCTCCACCAATATCCTAAAATCGAGGTCATTGATGGCTGGCCCTGTGAGTAAGGCAACTTCCGCCAAGGAGATCGAGAAGCTTCTGGGAGTAAGTTCTGTTGATATGCGGTTGCTGCGAGACGACTGACGACTACTAGCACAATGTGATCTCACCTCCGAACGATGTTGTGTTTTCTGAATTGGCTGTCTCCGGCCTTTTCTATGTTAGATTCGCGGACATTCGAGACAGTGATAAAGCATACCACACAATGGCAACATACCGCCGCGAATGGAACGTCCAGTACATCTCGCCAGAGCAATTTGCCCTGAAATTCTATCCAGAGAAACTGCGATTCACTCCTGTTTCACAATACGAGGGCCAAGTCATGGTGAACGCCGACTTCGTAGGGCTGCCTCAAGAATTTGATGTTGTTGCTATTGGGCATGGCATCAAAGATGCGCTCGAAAAGTACGGCTGTGTAGCAGCTTTCGAACAAACCATGGTAAAAGCCTCGGCGGCGACGTACCGAGTAGAGTTTTCAAATGTCAACACAATTGACAACATCCTATCCCGTCTAGATGGTCGAAAGTTCGCCGTGAGATTTCCCCCTGAAACCGGGTACTTGCAGATGGCTGACTCACACAGTTGTATACCTTGAGCATAGCTCCCTACAAGCCTGACCTGGGAGGCCCAACACAACGCCTTTCACAGTCACCTGGTCCTCTTATCATAGGACAGGAGACGGGTCTCGAGACTGATTTGGCTAGCATGAGCCCGTTTGCTCGCCTCGACACGTATGGCCACGAATCCTCAGTTTCATCTTCGTATCCTCAATATCACCATTCAACCCCCGCAAGCCGGCCTCTTGCTCATCGCAAAGACTTCAATGAGCAGCATGCGCCATTGTCTCACCACGAGTACGGCAAAGGTTACGTTGGCGGAAGCTCTGATCAGAGTTCTTTTTGGAGTTCAAACTACAGCAGCTTCTTCAACTCAGGGCCTCCGTCGCCGATTTGGTCGCCCTTTAATCCTGGTGCTGTCGGACAAGAGCGCGGAACACCCACTTTCCCGCATCAGCGTCAGGGATATCACTCTCAGCAAAATAGGGGTCAAAACAAGATTGGTGGACGTCAGCCCCATGACTATGCGTCTGGGCATCATAACATCGTAGACATTGATCGTATTGGCCGAGGAATCGATGTCCGCACAACTGTAAGATACCTACTCCTTGCATACTTGATACCCAACCCAAGCTAACCACCGGCAGATCATGCTGCGAAACATTCCTAACAAGATTCGCCTAGTATATTGCTCAACATCTCTATACTCGCGCTCGGGCTTACATTGACTAGGGTGAACTCAAGGAGATCGTGGATAGAAGCAGCTTTGGCAAGTATGACTTCATGTATCTGCGGATTGGTATGCACTCTTGCTCATCCTTCCATGGTTGCGGCTAATCAGTTTGATACAGATTTTACGAACAACTGCAAGTAGGTCTTCTATGACTTGCCAAGGGACTCAGAGTATTTGACCGGTCTAATCGTTGGCCTTTGCAGTGTTGGCTATGCTTTCATCAATTTCGAGGACGTAAGTAGACATTCTGCGGAACCAACTTGCAGAACGCTGAGTACTGAACAGCCTTACTCGATTATTGACGTTCGTACTCTCTGCAATTACCTAACGACGAGGGCTCACATAAATACAGTTCGTGACTGAACGAGCGGGTAAACGCTGGTACGAAGGATATATGGACATCAATGAGCGACCAAACTACTGACATCGCCCAGGGATTTGTATAACAGTGACAAGGTTGCCGAGGTCTCCTATGCCAGTACGTCCGCTCTGAAAGCATATTTCCGCAGGGTCTGTTTGACATATTATAGCTATCCAAGGCAGAGACTGCCTAGTTCAAAAATTCCGCAATAGCTCTGTTATGCTCGAGCTTCCGGATTATCGCCCAAAGGTACACTCACCCTGCTGCTGTCGAGAGAGCGTTTTACTAAGTCTCCAAAGATCTTCCACACCGGCACTGGTCTCATGGCTGGCACTGAGGACATATTTCCGGGCCCGGACAATCCATCAAAGATGCGTCGGAGTGTTGAAAATGCAGAGCACGTTGGTCGGTTGCATAGAACCTCCTCAACCTCTTCTGTAAACTGACTGCTCGATCGCAGGGCTTTTCGCACCTAGAGCCGGTCAAACCTTTCGCGACGAGCAACGACGACGTCGGTCCCAGTACGATCGCGGCACTCGACTTGCGGAGATCGAGGACTCGTACGAAACGCCTCGTCAGGATAGTATAAACGCGCCAAATGCTTTTCATGCCGTCGGTCCCTACGGAGGATCCAGAATTCCCTACTACGCAGGCCATGGTGGTTCACCTCCCTAGCTGGGCGGAGGAAAACGGCCTGGCACAGATCCGCTTGGCTCGAGAGCGTTGTCCGATGCCCGAAGATCATGCGATAGAACCTGCAGCATCCGTGGTTTCCTTGAAAGCCGTTGGAGACTCGTAGCTAACTTTGTCATCATGGCCACCGGTCGCTTCATTTTTTGCCTGCAATCAATGGCCTGTTGGTGTCGTTGAACAAGAAGGAAATTATCTCACTTGTATAAGGGATCGAATTGGAGGCCTTGATATGTTTGACGGGAGCGTCATGCAAGAGTGTGCAGTTATTGGGGATGTGGTAATAGATCTCGATTCTTTCAGTGGTCCCAATTTTTCTCTAAGAGGGGGATTTCTTCCTTGATGTTCAATAGCTTGTGGCTGGAGGGCAGACACCATCGCTTAATGTAGCTTCTTCACTACTATATTTCGCTCGTAGCCATTCAAATACTTACAATGACGAGTCCAAAAATAGCGCTTGACCAAATTCCGAAGTGCTTGGCTTCCTTAATTAGGTATGCTCCCACACGCTTAGTAGCTTGTCACAGTTGGACGGGCATCACGTGACCTTTCCGGAGAAAGAGAGGCGAGATAAGTGTCTCGATTTGCTCTCGGTCACGGCCGTTATCAGCAATGGATATCAAAATCAGCCAACTGCAGGCACCAAACCACATCTTCCATCTGCTACATCATCGAAATAAGAACCAGCATAGGCACTCCACATGGTGGAAATGGTTTTCTATGCTCAAGCGCTGCCTGAGCAAATTGATGCGCGAAATTCAAGTAAGAGACGACGTGCGTGCTCAAGCTCGTATAAAGCACCTGAATCAAGTCTTGCTGCCGAGGTGCTATTCGTAAGTCATAATGAGGACGTCTTGACCCCGGTCTAAGATTTGCTCAGGTCTTTCACTCAAATCACCCAAGATACCCAGTTCTCAATGGTGGGCCTGACACTTGTTGCAGAGCTTTCGAGGGTTCGGAGGCTCGTGGCCCTTTACACTGACCCAACGGAGAATGGAATGAGCCCTGCAACGAATCTTGTGAATAGTAGAGACAACTTTCCCCCAATTTCGTCAGAGGACATTGGGGAAGCCCTGGGAAGAACTACATCGAGCAACCGAACTGGTGTGGTCGTAAGCTCAGTTCTAATGTTCGCCACTGTCGTTGGACGAGAATTTGATGAGGGTACGCCAAAGCGCCTTCATGGTAGGGCAGGAGCTGGGTCAGCTGCAACTAAACGTGCGAACGGTGAGACCGAACTGCCACAACCAAAGCCCGGCGTTGCCGCCGCAGGTTCAAGGTCGTATGCATCGTCAGTGTCAAGTACGAAGCAGAGGAAGGGGAAGCCAGTCAATGCTATCGACGATCTCTTCAAAGGGTTGGACTAAGGGTTGAGGGCCCGGTTTTGATTTCCACTTGTTCATGTGATACTAGTGCTCTATTGCCAAGCTCTAATCTACCAGGAGCCTATCCAGAAAAGCAGGCTACCATAGCTGATACTAATAAAGAAATGTTGTCCCATGCTCCACGCCATGCTATAGAGGTACTTGGGCGAAAAGACCGTCCAGATGAATAAATGCGCTCGCAAGACTGTACATGCAAGCATTACAGACAGAAGGCTACTCGAGACAAATGTAGAGAGCAAGGATATATGCCGAATCCACTTTTGATGCTGCTGACCTCGTCCGGATAATAGTAGTGCGGTTGCTGACGTCCACCACAATGGACCCGCCCAATTACCGCAGAAAGTCAATAAACCTACAGCTACTATGTTGTATCCACCGACTCCGTTGTAAGCGTTGGAAAGATCAATCGAGGAGATGCCGTTGGAGCCACCAAAAGCAAAAAATGATACGTATTGAAAAAGCAGAGACGTCAGCGTCAATTCGATGCCGGAGAGTTTAAGAGAATCCAGCGCTTGGTACTGTACTTCGAACAAAAGAAAAAGGGGTACGTTGGTGACTCGGGACTGGGTGAGGAGAAAAAGGGTGAAGAGGTCGTGGAGAGGCCGCGAAATATCTGGAGTTGGTTCAATGAGCTGAATTTCCAACGGACTTGGGTTACTCTGTACCTTTCGTTTCCCGCCTGGCCCGTACCCTTTGGTATACCGCAGGAACGCTGGTCAGCGCTACCATGATAGCGATACTCGTGAACACGGCTATCGCCTGAGATACCAACGATGCTTCTTCTATAGGGATGAAGACCAAGATTCCGAGACCTTCGAGTAGTTCTGGAGCATCTGCTTTCGTGAACGCAACTTTTAAACACAGTGCTGCAATGCCCAAAGCTAAGGAAGTAGCTGTAGCGAGCTGGCGAGATGCCCATGGTACCGCCGTCCTCGAGAGGCGTTGGATAACACCAAGATAAGTTATAAGTGCAAGAAGCCAGAGTAACATGTTGTGTGCTGGAAGGACGGTCCCTGCGATGTCTGGTCCCCCTGCATATTTTTGACCTGTCTGATTCCAGGCACGAACAACTCGCAGAAGCCCCAGGAGAGAAGCTGCGAACCAGGACTCCGACGAGTCTGCCAATGTTACAGCATTGCGCCTGTCCGAAATTAGCAAGCTACAAGCCGTGGTCTGGTGCATTTCCTACCGTTTCAAAAGCAGCCATCCAAGCCAGCTCGAAGAAGTCCAGTACCAAAAATGCTGTTCTTCCTCGACGTAGCTACTTGCAAACATCATGATCCCATATGCAACGAATACGAGTGATATCCACAGTCCGGTCGCCTTGGTTGCGAACAAGGCTGTAGAGATGGTGGCTATTCCTGCGACTGTTGCCAGTGCAGCTAGACCAATACTAATACCGAGTCTCGACATATTGTAATTGCTCGCAGTGCTGCTCATGACATCTTGTGCGTGTTTGGAGAACTGCGAACGTTCAGCAGTCGGGTTGGTATTCGTTCACGTTTCTACATACCCGTGTCAATGCATGCAGCGCTGCAGCAGTGTTGGTCTGACGAGGAACATCCACTAGGCTTGCAACATTGGACCAAAGACAACTCAACGTCTCTCCAGCAGACGGTGCCAAAGTGCAGTCATCCACGGCTTCGACTTCGGTGAATGATAGTTCTGGGAAAGTCCCTCGGACGATGTCCAAGATTTGTCGCGCATTCTGCAAAAGAAGGCCTACTCTTACGTCTTTTGAAGGCCATCAGCTTCAGTTCCCTTACAAGTCTAGTTCTTTCCATTGCACCAACCTTCGTCCCAGAAACCCAGAAGCTCTGGTATAAACACCCCCAGGTTATTGAGCGGTATTGGAAAGCCCAGTAAGCCAGCGAGAGTGGGCGCGATATCGGACTGTTCCACTGTGGTGTAGTAGCCGAACGCGGATTCTGGCAGAGCGACCGGGCAGTCGGAGCCTTTTGAAATATGCGGAAGTTTTGGAGACATGAAGACCAATGCGGGAGAGGTCTCTCCTTCTGCCGAGCCCCCATGATTCCCGGCGTCATTCATGCCATGATCGCCGCACAGGACGAAGAGCGTGGAATGGAGATGTTCCTCGGTCTCCATTGCTCTGTATATCTGTTCAACAATGCCATCCATCTCTGACTGTTTGGGAGTCATGTGAGGACTAGATGAATTAGTACTCGTTGTCGAGCAGGATTTCGCATCAACTAGGACGGCTACCTTCGTGGTCCAGACTTATGCCCAATGTGATCGAGCCCAAGATAATGCAAGATCATGCCATTCCAGTCGCTTCGCTTCAGCTCTGATGGGATGTTCCTGGTCACATTGTTGTCTACTTCAGTGAAATCCTGGCAATTGATTTTCAGCACTGCTATTTCTACCATACATGTCCCAAAAGAACAACCACTGACCGATACGAAAAAGCTTGAAGTACCATCAACACGAGAGAATGTATCAGGAAACAACTTCAGCCAGGTATCGTCCCCATACATGACTAGTTTCCCCCCCGGCTTGTCCTTCAACTGGGTGAGCCAGGTATCCTGATTTGCAAGGTTGGAACTCGTGTCCGACTCGGCAAAGTTTAGAATAACATCGAGGAAGGAGGGGATGGATCCGGTGGTGATTGCTTTGACTCTGGGCATTGTAATGGTAGGTGAAGTTGCATGGGCGGTGAAAGGCATGGCTGCGCCGGATCTTATAAGGCTGGAAGAATAGATTAGCTTCTAGAGACACTGTGTGCAACGAATTCATAGCTCACGCTTGAGTAAACTTAAAGCCCGAATCGTACGAGTAGACAAAGTCACTGAGAGCTTTAGTGAGATTGAATTACGCTGATGTAGGATGATGGATGTCAACCTTCTGAGAGCATCGACCACCATGAAAATGACCTTATCAAACGGTGCTGATGCGGGTTGGCCGCCATTGCTCGAAGGTTGGAATGTAGCTTTTCCTGGTATAAAAGGCTTGTAAGGAAAGAAGCCGGTTGCGAAGATTAAGGTAGCTATGGGTATCAGCAGGTTTGCGAGGATTAATAAGAGTAAGGAAAGCTTTTGCGACATGTCATAGGCATGTTGGACGGTTTCTATCATGTCCAGTCTGCTAAGCGATGAAGGACTATGGGTTTGTTCGGTATTGCCTGTAGACAAGTACTTGACCACTTTGTGTTTCTCAGACTTTGGTCCGGGCGGCTCATGCCTTTCAACCGCGCCCAAAAAGGGATGCTTTTAGACCTCAGCCCATCTAAGTTTTAGAGCATGTAACAATACGATTAGTAGTAATAAGAATACATAGATTGGTTCTCTATATTTCCAAGTCAACCACGTCGAAAATTGAGAATTACATGTGTCTTCGAATTAATAACTACTAAAATTATTGAATCATAAAGAGTGATGGGGATGTTGTTAACATCTCTCCCCGAAGGATGCACGTCAGTCTCTTGGTGGAGACGAAACATCCTGTCAGGGCAAGCCTCTGAAACTTTTGGTAGCAAGCGTCACAATTTGTGCTACGCATTCATGGAGCACAGGTGCACGAGTTATAGCGCACAACGCAATTGGGGCACACCGTCACATTCCATAGTCTCGGACTTTTCTTTTTCTCTCCGAACTCAAGCGTTGTCCAACCCTCTTTCCTTTTCTGTGAATAGGGAAAACCATTGCAGCTGTTGCTTTGCCTCGTCCCAGCTTCTGTACCCGGCTAGTGCTTCTGGACATCAACGTCTTTGTAGAGCTCGGTTGCTTTGCTTGAGCGATATCCATTTCTGTAGACGTAGAGAGAAGCGTTAGCCCTTCGAGCTAAAAGTGCAGTCATCAACGATGGAAAGCCTACTGTTTTCGGTCGCTGGTATACGTGCCTCCACTCCCTTGGGGATCTCGTGCGTTGTCACTGGAAGTCTGGAGTCAGAGAAGCCTGTGGCCCGTGGCCATATTTTACAAAGGCGCCGACCTTTCTCTCCCTCCGCCATCTTCATGTCATCTTCGAGACCTGACCGAGGCTTCGAAGCGAGCTCAATTAATTTGGCTGACAAACGCTCCTTCCTTGCAGTCTCCACGGGTCCAAAGACATTGGATCGCAGCTCTGACTTATTGGCCTTGTTTCGACTCGACCTTAGACCTTTTGCCATGTCTCTGGAACCTGTTGGTCTCGGAAATCAATACAGCGTTATAGGGTCCTGTGCTGCTGCTACTTCGGTGAAGGAATAGAGCAGGCGATGCCGTAAGTTCTGGGTGGTAAGAGGATTTTTCCGTCCAGTGCTGTTAAAAGATCTTGACAATGGCTTGGGATTTTGGGATAGGCCAGAGCTGACTATTCTATGAGCGTCCGAGGGTGGTTTGCATGAGTTCCTGGACATAAGTCCGGCCTAGATATTTCTACGAACAAATGCGGAATTTCCGCCGCACCTGTCATCACTCTCTCAACCTCTACACTGCAGGTCTACAGCGTCTTCGTCACAGCGCCTGCCTCAACTCTACTGCTGTTATAATCCAAGAAAGTCCGACGTTCACTCCTCAAGATTTATCACTCTCTCTTCATGTCAAAATTGGGGCACAACCCCCCGCGCCTTCGCCTTCTCAGGCCGGGAAGCCGTTCTTGCTGATTACCTTCAAAACCCTCACGAGGCTCGAAGATGGCTTCCGCAGGCGCCTTCAACCCCGATATTGTGTCCGCCAAGGTGAAAACACTGATGAACAATCAACTGAAGACAATATTGAAAAAGGAAAGCCTCCCAGTCTCAGGCGCCAAAGCTGCTATGCAGACGCGGATAATCAATAGTGAGCCTCATTCGCCATAGTTCCACAATCTAAACGGTCATCCGAAAAGCACTTTGTTGATGGGCCTCTTGAGGCCGTCATTTTGATCGAGCATCATAAGCAATCGGACAAGCTGACGGTGCCATACTCCATTTCAGAACTCTACAGTTACGGCAACAATAACGACATAGAAGGCTTCAGTCGTCTACGGAGCCTGGTTAACCATCCGGATCTAGATCCGGCCGGCCTATCACCCTCACCGTCTACTGCTCGCTCGTATCCGAATAACTCAGTAGCAGCGCCAAACCATTACCAGCACTCTTTTAGCGGCTCCACGAGACCTGGACCGCCTAATATGGCACCAAACGTAAACCGAACAGGGCCGAGTATGTAGGGACTTGAGGTTTTCTTACAGTCACAGTGCTTACAGAAGTTTAGGACCTCCCCAGTTCAAAACAAGTCCTTTCTACTCAGTGTTGGAATGTCTGTCACCAGTATTAGACTGTAAAGGTGCGTTAATCTAGGTTTCCGATGCTACTGTTAGATGTTGCACGTTGTTTTGACGTCCGTGATTAATCACAAAGTTCCAGCCCGAGAGCAAACGAGAGATACAATCGATCTGATAATCAATCTACGCGCCGACATCGCGGAAAGACTCAGTGCAGACCGTTCTACAAGGGCAATGATATATTCGGCTTCGGACCCCGTGTCGCCGTTCTCAAAAGTCGACATTGAATTCCCTTATCAACTTGAGATCAAGATCAATCAAGATGAAGTAAAAGCCAACTTTAGGGGTCTCAAAAACAAACCGGGGACAACGCGACCTGTGGATATAACCACAATGCTGCGGGCAAAACCCGGTTACGATAACCACATGATCGTTACATACGCCCTTACCAAGAAGGTCAGTCTTTTTGGGTGCTGATGAGATGCGGTCCCGTATTGGAATCTTAAGACTCATGAATAATATCTAATGACTACTGCAGAGATTTTTGATAGTGCTCAATCTCGTTAAGCGTCATCCCGTGGAAGAGCTGGTTGCAAAGCTCAAATCTGGTAAAACAATAGCGAAGGAGCAAGTCGTACGTGAGAGTAGGCCATCTCCTCTCCAAGACTCAACATTGCTACTACTGACCATCCATTTCCAGTGATAAGCAAGTCGGAAGACACGGAAATCATAGCAACATCCTCAATAATGTCATTGAAATGCCCATTGTCGACGCTGAGGATCGATGTGCCCTGCCGTTCTTCGGTCTGCAGTCACAATCAATGCTTCGACGCCTCTTCTTTCCTCCAACTTCAAGAGCAGGCCCCCACGTGGACCTGCCCTGTCTGTAACAAAGCCGTTGCTTATGAGCATCTGCAAGTCGACCTGTCAGTGACCCTTCTGAACATGTCATTGGGCTGTGGCTAACACGAACCTCTAGGTATGTAGCCGATATCTTGAAATCGACGCCGAAGTCGGTCGACCAAGTTACTATTGAGCCAGACGGTACATGGTCACAGACTTCAGGGGTGGTAGCATCGCCAAGAACCAGCAACGGACGCACTAGCAGCGATGGCGAAGAGGATCTCGTTGAGATCGGAGATCTGCCGCGACTTATTTCCGTGAAAACGGAGGTCTCGCGGGAGCCAGGACTGATGCGAACACCTCCAATCTCGTCGAGGGAACAATCGACGTCTTCAGCACCACTACCGCCGTCCAGTAACAAGCGGTCTGCAGGTCAGGTAGTCGACCTGACTCTGAGCAGTGATGAAGACGACGATCCACCAAGAGGTCCCAAAAGACAACAATTTGCCCCTAAATCCTTGAGTGGCCTTTCCAGACCCCCTGGGTTAGCAAACATGCCTTTGAAGACACATGGAACAGATAGAGGTATTCCAAGGCAACAATCATCGAACCCTTTCGTCACCCCAAACAATACCCCGAAAGAGTACGCACAGCCACGATGAGTCTGATGTGACCAGGTTTTGGGCCTAGGCCCATCCCGGGTCTCTTTCGTCATATTTAAGCACTATTTCAATTCTTGCTCGCGGCGTATGTGCACATGACGCAGCGAGATTTTCATCACCAGTAGGGAATTTAGGGCGCATGAACCGGGAGCGGCATTTGCAGGGGGTTTGGGGTTCTTCCAAGCAGTGGAGAAGCTGCTAAAGGTATTGTCTTCGAGGGCCGAAAGGAGATGCATTGGTAGCTTTTTCGCGTACATACCCCGACTGCATTGGTTTGAAAGTCTTAGATAGTGTTGACGAACCGTGCATCAAACGGGATCCAAACGCTTCCTCGCTTGACTCTTGGCAATTCAACTGTACTCAACCCCTCGAACCTTCCACTTAAACCTCAAACGGTAGTCCCTACCATATCTTGCCGTAATTCCCAATTCTGAAAACGATCTTTGAAGTACCCAGGGCCGGCCATCCCACATGACGCGGCAAAGTCCCTCTATCGCCAGCCTGTCGCCCCTATGTCCTTCGAGACACCACTTCCCCCGTACAATGCCTCCGATCCTTACGCAACGTTTCTCAACGCATCATGCATGGATCTGCTCCTAATCGAAATGGTCCCGATGGCTTACAGGCTGGCCAGCGAGCTTGCAACCTCCGGTCATGATGGCGTGAAGGCCCTTGATGAAGGTGAACACAGGGAGGCTGCTATCCTGAGGCTGGAGACGCTAGGTTATAGAGTTGGGCAAGGGCTTGTTGAGAGGTGAGGGCCGCGTCTTTTCTCTACTGAGCGGATACGAAAGGAGCAGCCTGCGCGGGGACCATAGCCAAACGTTTCTGCATGCTCATGATTGACTTTTATGGCCAGATTCTCGAGGGATCGACCACGATTTACGGATACATTGGACGTGATTAAGTTCTTGTGCAAGGATATGTGGACGCTGGTGTTCAGGAAACAGATCGATAATCTCAAGACGAACCATCGAGTACGGACTCTCTCCTCTTTGCCTTCTGGTGTGAGCATCTAGGCTCTGCTAATCGTTTGGAATGCAGGGTGTCTACGTTCTTACAGACAACAGCTTCAAACCCTTCTCACGCATGAGCATGATGTCATCGTCGGCAGCAGTACACCGCGCGCAACCGGTAGAGCCCAGAGTGCCATGAAACCGAGGTTGCTAGCATGCTAACGCACCTTGCAGTTCCTCTGGTTTCCTTGCGGTATCATCCGAGGTGGGTTAGCAAGTATGGGGATCAAAGCAACGGTGCAAGCGGAGACCGCGGAACTACCGGCTGCAACATTTCAGATTAAGACCATTCCTGCTAAATCTTGATATCGGTCATCTGCATTGCTTGGCACCGATACTTAGCGGCATGGTTGGCGTTCAATCTATGGCGACGAAAAGCACTCTATGGGGGGAAAAAGGAAAATTATCTGTGATTCTATCTCATGTCTATATGCCTTCCCTGTATGCTACGTCTTGCTGTTGCAGCCTCCTAGAAGTAGGAAAGGAACGCTGATATCCGCTGGTGTTTGCGGCATCGCGTGAAGCATCATTTCATAGCCTACTGAAATAATTAGATCAGTGAAAACCTTAGCTGGAAGCTGCTAGTTACAATGCTTTTGGGATAGACAGTCGGAAGAATCATCAATGATGAAATGAAGGATCAAAGGGGGTAAAGAAGCTGAGACAAACGAGAAGCCTCCATATGGGTGAATCACTTTGGCGGTTGGTTGTGCACGAAATCGACACCCTTCTCAATGCTGCCTTTCAATCCGGTTTTGCATGCCTCGAGAAGCTTCTCCTCCTCCTCATTGACTTCGGGGAGTATGTTGGTGGCCTTCTCTGCCCCAGAAGGCTAAAGCACAATTAGTACACAGCATTGCATTCAGGGGAAGGAGGTCATTGCAGACGTACCCCGAGTTCGACAGGTACAGAGAAGTAATCAACACCAGTTGCTTTGGCAATTGCGACGCCGCCAGGCACGCCTGATAGGTTAATGAAAGTTGGCTCAACGATTCCCTTCTCGCCTTTAGCAGCCCTGATAACCTTCTCCGCAAAGCTAGACGAAGGGGCTTCAGCAATCAGATCTCAAATTAGGGACCGTGTACATCCTTACCGGAAACCGGCGTATGCCATGGAGAGAGTAGCGGATCCCGCGCCCCCTTTGGCCTCGACGACCTCATCTCCGCCAAACTGGACACCTAATTTGTATTTAGTAAGATTGCCACATTTAGGAGGCTAGTGACGAACGCTTGATCAAAGGCGCGAGCTTCTCTGCCGGAATATTGACTGCAGGCTTTGCGAGACTGAAAAGGGGTACGATGGTTTCGCCGGAGTGTCCACCAATGACAGGGATAACAGTCTTGGAAGGATCCTTCTCGCCTGTTATGTCCTGGACAAAGGCCTCGGCGCGGACTACATCGAGAGTGGTGACACCGAACAGACGCTTTGGGTCATATTTGCCGGCCTGCTTCATGACTTCTGCAGCAATGGGAACGGTAGAATTAACTGGATTAGAGATGACTAAGATGAAGGCCTTGGGGCTGTGCTCTGCAATGCCTTGGACGAGGTCGCGAACGATGCCAGCATTGATCTTGAAGAGATCGTCACGGGTCATGCCAGGCTTCCCTAATTCATCGTCAGATCTGGGATACACGACGTAAAGCTCAGATTACGGACTAGGAATGCCAGCAGGGATGAGCACGACATCTGCTCCAGTCAAGGTCTTCTTCAAACCATCGTCAGCAGGTAGATAGCCTGTGGTTTTCTGTGTCTCTTAGCTAGCTGACCTTAGAAATGATTGTTCAGACACGTACGGCTATTGAGGAGATGTGAGAGAGATCGGCTGCAACTCCGGGAGTATTGACAACATCGTAGAGTGAGAGCTCATCGACCAATGGGCTGGCCTTCAAGAGAAGGGAGAGTGGCTAGGCGAAGCAATGTCAGCACTGATCCAGTTGCTTATAATGCTTTAGCAAAGAGTGCATTACCTGACCAATGCCACCGGCGGCTCCAAGGACGACTGGACAGCTATTAGAGAAGAAGGAGACAAGGTCGTGCCAAGGTGCGATGCCTACCTGCTTTGACCATTTTGACAGAGCAAGGTGAATTTCCCAGGGTGCTTGCACTTGCCGGTCAGTGACTTGAGTGAAGATTGAAGAAGTGATGGAGAGTTTGGTAGCTGAGGAGTATTTGGGAGTATTTCGTGAGGTAATGTAATTCAATGTGTTGGTGAGAGCTCAAGTAATAAGAGATATCTACTCTAAAAGTAGAGATGCCCGAACCCCGAAAAGGCTCCAGTGCCCCACCAAAATAAAAATGTTAAACGTAAGGTACCTTAGAAAATGTCTTAGGGCTTAACGAATAACAATTGTAATTTGTTTGGTTGGGTTGGGTCCGGTTCAGTGCGATGGTGGGGTTACGTCTCGAAACTACTTAGTAGCAGTAAATTGCCAGTCAAAAAGCGCCGGGGTTCAAATAGAGGTAAGAAGTAAGAAATAAAAATGAAGGAAGAAGAATTATAATAGTAAGTAATACATAATGACGCGCTTTGACTATTGTCGAGAGACTCTAGCTATAGGGCACAGTCTTTCATGGACATTAGAACTTTATACCAAGCTACGACGTCTTTACCCAGCACAGCAGCGTCATGGCCTCAACCCTCAGCATAGCCCTTATCTAGGATAGAACGGTCGCGTGAACTGGCTTGACCCGATATTGTATTTCATTTAGACTAAAATCAGGCTTGCTACTGCATCCTGTAGCGGCAGCATGAGAGAGCTCAATCATATACCCCTTCACGCCTCGCTATGTGGCTTTCTCTTCCGCCTTTTTCGCTTTGGAACCTCGAAGCTTCGGTTCAGAATCTTCCTTTTTTGGTTTCTGTGATTGGCGGATCGCACTGGCACGAGCAACGGCCTCTTGACGAAGATCCGCTCGGTAGCCTTGTTTCGCCGTGTAGTTGACGATACCTTTATAAATCCTGCCAGTTGGTCAATATCTCTGAACCCCAACTTTGGAGATCGTCTAACGTTGACCTACTTTGGCCCCGACTTCTGCCCGCTCCATGAGACCTCGTTTTTGTTGGCCGCTGGACGATTGAGATGCTTTGTCTTCTTTGTAGTCAAGGTCACGCCGCCTTTTTCTGCCGGATGGATGCCAACGGCCTATTGCATGGTAAGCAATCAGCTGCTTTTCTCGGCTCCATCCCGGCGTCCGTTTTACGAAGCAGGAGTGCTCCTGGTCGTGTACCTTGTTATTGACAAATCCGGCATACTAAGTTTCTCATCAGCGGTCAAATGGTTGAGCGTGGGAGTGATAGCTTACCTTTCTCGAGTGTTTGTTCATTAAATTGAGAGGATCTCTCGAGAACTGGGACCCCCCTCCACTTTTGCGCTTCACCAGGAAGGCGTTGCTCGGGCCTGGCAATGACTCATCAGCCCTCAGCTCCATAGAAAGTGATGACACATTTCAACACACGGCATATCTCCCAGATGAGGTCTTGAGAGACGTTTGACTGCAGATGTTCGGTCATCTTGAATGGTACCAGTTGTAAGATATCAACATAAAGACTTTGTGGGAGAAACCTCGCTTGAGTGTAGGAGCGCGCCAACCGCGCTTAGGCCCATGTTGTCGCGGTGACGCCGCATGCTCTGGAAAAGTATAGCAGAAGGCGAAGCATCAATCTACCTGAGCGATAAAATACACGAATCAGCTAGAAATGTTGGCAGACAAAGAATGAGCCTCAACCACTCCGTTCTTTTTAGCTCGCCAAAAATATGCTATTTGCAAAGTAACGAGTCAACAGGGTAGGGCTTCGCAAAACTAAGAATACTGGAAAGCTAATCCATTTGACAATCCACTTATTCCTGGTATCTAACAAAGGTTGCCTCCATTGACGTCTGCTGAAACTATGACCGTATCAATTGTGCAAGTACAGTTCACCCAGTCCTTCTAACACCGGCCCTATTCTCGACGAATGTCTAAGTGCCTCGGTAATTTCCATATCTGTAGTGCTTCTGAATCAGTACGCTGGTGTCGTGCAAAGGTGTGGGATAGAGCCAGCTTACTTCCAAATCCTAGCACGCATATCTCCACTACCTGTTGCAAACAACTCACCCTGAGGACTTGGGGCAACGGAGATGACTAAGGAGCGGGCAATCGTTAGCAGTAGTCTTGGTCCACTAAAAGCAAACGTCGTACCCGAGTTCTTGTGCCCTTGAAGCATCAACTGGGTTTCGCCAGTGCGTGGGTTCCAGAACTGAACTCCCCTGTCCTTTGAACCACTCAGCACCCACTCGCCATCAGGAGTAAGTGCCACACTGAGAACAAAGTCCTGTGAATCTTGTGTTAGGCCGTTATCGATCATTTGCGCGAGCGTAGGGCAGCGCTTACCTTATGACCTTCGAAGGTCCTCATCAATCTCCCACCTCTCGAAATCCCGCCCCCCATCATGCCTCCTCTGTTGTCAGGAGAGAGTTGCCACATCTTAATGGTCTTGTCAAGACTGCCACTAACTAAGGTCTCGCCATCCGGTCCAAAGGCAACAGAGTAAACACTATCTTTGTGCCCATCCGCACCATCGAGTCTGGCAATGAGATTTCCACTGCGTACCTCCCAGACCCTGACGCTCTTATCGAGTGAGCCCGCTGCAACATAATCGCCTGAAGGGGAGATTGCTACGGTTGTCACGCCATCTTCGATCGTAAGATTGAGGACCTCGCGGTTGTACTCGATGTCCCAGACGCGGACTGAATGATCGCCACTTCCAGAAGCGATGTTTCTGCCGTTGCTGGCAAAGTCTAAAGAGTAGATGTCTTGCTCATGGCCCGCGAAGGTAGTCTTGATAGTACGACTTTGAATATCCCAGACCTTTTAGTGCAAGATTAGTCAGATCGTTGATTTCAGTCAACGAGAGGCACTAGGAAACCTACTCTAATCTGTTTGTCCTCTGCACCGGTCGCTAGATACAACCCGTCAGGACTGAAGCATACGCTTCGAATATACAAGTCGCCGTCTTTGTCGACTGAATCATCCTGTAATTTAGTAACCTGGTTGCCAGTGGAGACTTCGAATATTTGCGCAGAACGATTGCAGCCAGTGGCCACGTATCTTCCATCGCGACTAAAACGTACACAGCAAACAACGCTCTCGTGGGAAATAGTGTGAACAAGGTCCACGTCCAAGACCCGTCGCACGTTGGAGTTGAAGATTGCGAACCAGTCCTGCCCTTCACGTTTCTGATCTGGCCGCACCTGATCTGGATCTAGGTCTGCAAGCATATTGCCAACGTTGTGAAACGGCGGGGGAGGGCTTGGTCTTCCCATTTGAGGGGAGGCTCCCGGATAAGACATGGGTTGAGACTGCTGGGGGGTGCTCGTATGACCCAAAGGGCCGCGGTTGTTGCGTGGCTTGCCAGGACCTGGGGATGCAATCTGTCCTTGTGATCCGTAACCTGTATGCATACGTCAGCACTGGATCTGCATAGCAACGACTATCCTGTTGGCGTGAGTGTTCGTGTCTTACCATTCACTACAGGCGGCTGAGGATAGTTCCCTTGATAAGGACCCGACTGCAATCCTTGCTGAGGTTGAGGCATCTGGTGGGGAGGTGGACCCTGCTGCTGTTGCTGCTGCTGATCTTGCGAGGGTGGCACCAGGCCAGGGTTACCTTGCCCTGGAGGATTAGCCATGATGCCACCGAACAAGTTGCTTGGACCGTGACCAATTGCTGGAGGCGCAGGCTGTGACACTCCACCATGGGGCGGCAGACCACTGACCCCTACATGCGAAGGGGGCCCTCCACGAGCTTCAATTTCGTGGCGTAGACGGGCAATGTCTTCGTCGTATCTGGTTCAGATTTTTTTTAGTGTTACTCACGCCATCAGCGCGACGGCGTACCTTTGCTTGATCGCAATCTGATTACGCTCCAATTCATAAACCTTCTGTCTGACCATCTCCATCTCTTGCATCTGAGCCGCCACTAGTTTTTCCGCTTGTGTCAGCCTCTCATCGAAAGTGCCCAATCTGTTTGTGTTCTCTTGGTGCTTCCTCATCATGTGGACTGGTGAGGAGCTAGCATTCAGAGCTGACAACGATATTCAAGGAATACTTGCAACTACTCATAGCAACAAAGCAGGGGATCCGCCTCCGCAAATAACGTAGGAAAACCCAATAGACGTACTACTTTGATCATGTTCACCAGCTCTGTCCTGTGCATGGACGTCAAACTCCCTTCGGATTTGATCAAACAGGTCTGATAGACGATTGTTGCTGTTGCTGGCGGGTGGCTGCCCCATCCCACGGTGGGCGTTGTACATCTTCACGCGAAGCGTTGTCTTGGCGACAGCTGCAGGTCTTCCGACAATTTAGACGTGCGATTGGGGGAGGACGATAGTGCTGCGCCAGCGATCGAAAACTATGGGTAGAAGTGCGAGGATATGGAAAAGCCGCAGGTGGAAAACACGGACAGTGGACGGGGTCGGCTTCTCGATGCCTGTAGAGGGCGCGTAGGTGCTGGATTGGTGCTGGCAATCGAATACTTGCTGATTACGCTGTTCGCTTAGCTCGATGTGAGCAATGACAGAGGGGAGAGCTGGACCGATGTGAGGAAAGCCAGATGACACGGGCCAAGCTGCAATATGGGCTATTAAAGAATCGTGAGGTTGAGGCAGGTATGATGGCAAGTGAAGCAATGAGAGATATTCAGAGCAAGAGATTCTAAGACGTGCGGACTAAGAGTAGGTAGCAGGTGGTAGGTTATAGTTGTTGGAGAAGCAAAGGTGGAAAGGAATGGAGGTGGAGAGATGGGGAGAAGAGGTGGTGGAGCAAGCAAGCGACACAGAACTACTTTACAAGGAGGAACTACTCGGCGCACCAGGGCGGAGACACGGAATTGCCATGCAGTCTAAGTATCTGTCCGGCGCGGGAAAACCCACCAGTTAGATCTTTCGGCCTATAACCGGCATCGATTGGTGGGTTCTGCCGTGCCAAGAAGATATAGTCTGGGCCGCTGGAAGTGCCAGTGGAATTTGTGGGAACAGTAAATAGTCAGTATATTCGCAGACCCGTATATTTTATCACACGATATTTGAAGAGAACGGAGCTGTTACGGTAGCATCAGAGCGATCACTGTAGTTTCGCAATATGTTTGCATTTCATAATATCTAGTAGGCAAGATATCTGAGATACCTAGAAGCGCACGATCCTGACCATCTCAAGAAATTGCGCTATGATCGTTCATGAGTCGGTGTTAGACGTAGGTATTTGCGGTAGCAAATACCTCTACCAGTCTTCATGACTAGGTAGATATGTCCGGGAGGAGATCAACTAAGAGCGCTGTCCATCTGAAAGATGATCAGTTGTGACAGCGCCTATCCATAATCTCCCCACCAAAGTACCTTGATGAGGAGCTGTTGCGGTAGCAATTGATTGCACCTCCTTCCCCCATCCATCCTTGCATCCAATTTCAAAGCAGAAGAAATCGAGTATCAATCTGATCTTTTGAAGAGCAGTCTAAAACAATCCTCCCAGCTTTTCCTGTTCAAAGCCTCTTGATGAGGAGCTGTTGCGGTAGCAGCTGACTGCGTTTCGATCAAATCTTAATTGTCGGATCTGTGTACTCACCCAGATACGAAGAGAAGGCCGGCTTCTCTCCGTCAAGCTCGTAACGACCATAATATGCTTCCTTTTCAGCATCAATCCGCCTATTCCACTGTGATTGAGTTTCTTCCACATCAGAATCATCGCTGGTAGGATTGTTGTTAGTCGTTGCGGCAAAGGAGAGATCATAATAGACCAGAACAGTATCTTCATAGTTTCACATCTCATTTTCAAATTCATAAGCATCGCCATGAACGCCCCCAACAGAAGCGTTGACGGCAGTAGCATTGAAACGACGGGCGAGTCCTCTGTTGTCATCTTCCAAATCTTCTTGCAACTTGATTCTGGTCTCTTCGCGATCTCGTTGCGATAGCTCAGATCTTGGATTTCTCAATGGGACTCGTGAACTGATCGTTACGTCGACAGCATCCCCGAAGCTATAACGATCGCATCAACAGATATACGCGTCATAAGGCAGAGCTTCCATTTGTCATGCTTATACCTCGAAACGACTAAACTGTTCGATATCACCGCAAAGCTTGTACTCTGCTGCCACCTTTAACTAAATCAGATCGCGCAGTCTTTTCTCTGCTCGATATATATAGAAAGTCAAGCTTGACATTTCGATTCGTAACTTTTCGGCAGTTGCCGTAAGATATTCCTCATGGTTATTAATGTAGTTATTGAATCCTTGCGATTAAGGGACAGGACTTCTCCGATGAAAGTCATTCCCTTCTTCGCAACGTCCGTCTCCTCAGACAGCGATTCATTGCTCCCTTTCATCATACCCGCAGCCTGATCATATGCATCAGCTTTTTTGTTCAGTGCAGTAGCTTTCTTTCTCAGATTTTCAGCTCGACGGCGAAGTGTATCGCTACTAGTCGCGGTCTCCATCCACAAGCATGCGTAATGCGTAATCGAATCGATTCCGAAAAAGAGGGAGGGATGCAGAGAGACAGAGAGAGAGAGAGAGAAGCGGCGGTTGTTATCCACTCACTCAACCTTTCTGAGCTTTTACATACAAACCGTTGAAATAACAAGTTTCTGATGTAATGCAAGATCGAGTCAGAGGTTTCGTGCTACTCTAGGCAAATATTATAGTTGACATCTCCGGTCCAGTATGCGCGGAAGCAGGATTCTGGTTTTCTCGTACACCAGGAACGTCACCCAAGTACTGGGCATCACCCTGAGTAGATTCGGCCCCAGTCCTTTGTAAAAACCTGCTACGCCTTCCTTCCTCCACACCTGCGCAACGACATCCCTTGCACTTTTGTATGTGCTGTCTGGATCGTACATCTGCAACCGTGCACGTACTACCTGATACGGATATGTTGTGCTTCCCGCGAATATCTTAGCGAGCGCGCTGAGCACCAAGAAGTCTGCTCCCCCTAGATCCTTTGGCCCCCGGTCAAAGCTGTGACCTCTATAGACTTTGAGCTGTTCGTACGCCATGAATTGTAGAGCCCCGTGCGAGACGCCAATAAGTGAGGGGACCAAACCCCGGTAGAACCCTAGCAAACCATCTGATCGGTATAGTTGTCGCGTGCCGTCAAGCATGGACTTGTAAGCTCCGGGGTGACTGCTAGATGTAGACAGCATCCGTGTCTTGATCACCCAGATCGGGTTCGTCGCAACAGCAGTCAGTATCCCTTGATCAAATGTTAGAATATCACAATAAGGACTTATCAAGAAGATGGCTTGCCTGCAGTACCAGACGCAATAAAGAAATCATAGTACGATAGTCCTTCGTCCTCGGACCCTCGATATGATCGGATCCCATGTTTAATTTTATCATACCAGACAAAGTACAGGGCCCAGCTTAATGAGTTGCCCACCAAATTAGGCGTAAGACCCCGGTAGAGGGCGCCGATGGTCCCCTCATTGCGGACAATCGTTCGTAGCAATCGCAATGAGCCCCCGAATTGTATATGAGTTTCTCGATCGACTGGCCAAGATGGTCAACAATCAATACTAGTACGCGGCAGAAGAGTCGCGCTTATGTTCTACCTTGTAACCGTGTCTTGATCACGTCTAGAGGGTGAGCAACTAGAGTCTAACATGTTAGGACGATCTATTAGCCTTATGACAAAATCGTACCGACGCGATGCCTGCCACAAAGCCAGCGAAAGCTTCTATGAACCCCCGGCGAAGTTGGCCATTCTTGTCACTCATAGCGTGGTGGATAAGGGGATCAGGATTATATAGTTGAGATGAAAGATGATCTATGTACAAAAGCTCCACCCGGGGAGGAAACCTTAAGCTCACATGCTCATGGTTCGGCTTATACTTTCACTTCGCCATTGCTTGATCGCAGTATCCGATGCACGCAGCCATAGGGACTATTAAAATCCTCCCCTTCAATAGCCCGTCCCCTGAAAACTCTTGTACCGTAGCCTACGGATACTGCATAACCCGTCTATTTCCTTTGAGACCAGCTACTCGGCCAAGGGCGATATGAGCCTGCTCTAAGTTAGATTCCTCCATAAAATGGAACAGTTGCGCTTGCGCTGCCGACCTTATGAGCGTTGGCTTAGGAGTGCTCATGGTGTAGCCTGCCGAATATTAGCATTTGCCTCTCTTCTACGTTTCGCGCTCAACTCAGGTCTCACCAAGATACAGAATCAACGGAAGATATCCACTACACCTTATTAGCTCGGAAGCCCCTCAAGAAGAGTAAGAGGTTATACTAATGAATGGCGACTCTGGAGATGTCCACTACTTTAGTGATCCGCTCCTATGTCCGACAATGAGCAATCTCCAAGACTTGCGGCATGACAATATGCGCGCGTACCTTTGTCTCTTCAGAAGGCTGCCACATCGTTACGGAAGAATACTGTTTGCTCTGTGGATTGTTGTTACTTGATGCTGGAGTGCCATGAGCGTGCGAAGAATTTAAATCACGCTAGAAATAAAATACATAGCCTAGCTTTGTTTTTCAAAAATACGAACAAAACGTTGGACCGCTCGCTTCCAACGTTCGTTCCGATTATGAAGAAAGCATCGTTGTTCTAAATTTCGAAAAGTTCGATTCGCCAAAATGTCAGGCGCAAGACACTGGTATGTTGCGAGTCTCATGGTGACTTGCGTGGCTAACAGTCGCCCAGGGAGCAAGACAAGGAAGCTACAGTATATATTGGAAATCTAGACGAACGAGTATCGGATAGCCTGGTGTGGGAGCTGATGCTACAAGCTGGCCGGATAGTCAATGTGCATTTACCGAAGGATCGAGTCACCCAGACCCATCAGGGATATGGATTCGTGGAGTTTATTAGCGAGGAAGATGCAGAGTATGCAGCAAGAATCATGAACCAAGTCAGGCTCTACGGCAAGCCAATAAGGGTCAACAAAGCTTCTGCGGACAAGCAGAAGACTGTAGAGGTTGGAGCAGAGTTATTCGTTGGCAACTTAGATCCTATGGTTACCGAGCAGACGTTGTATGATACATTTGGCCGGTTTGGCAGTCTGATATCCGCCCCAAAGGTACGATCTCCTTTACCGTTTCTCTCATTCGGACATGCTAATCGTTCACAGGTCGCTCGAGATGATGCCAATCTTTCCAAAGGCTACGGATTCATATCTTTCTCAAACTTCGAAGCTTCGGATGAAGCCATCGCCAATATGAATGGCCAGTACCTCATGAACAAAGAGATATCCGTCCAATATGCATATAAGAAGGACGGAAAGGGCGAACGTCACGGTGACCAAGCCGAAAGAATGCTGGCCGCCCAGGCAAGGAAACATAACGTTCAACCAACCGCCCAGCCGCTGCCAGCAGGCCTCTTTTCGGGAGGCGTGCCGAATGCTCCTACTGCAATGATCGACAGTGATGGGGGACGTCCTGGCAGTGTTGGGGGATTCATGAATGGGCGTGCAGCCTTGTCCAACGGAAATTATCAGAACATACCTCCACAGCAACAGCAGCGTCCCGCACCTCCTTCGCAGCCTCTCCCTGCACCCCCATCAGGCTTGCCTGCGCGGCCGCCACCGTCTCAGGCTGGATACGGCGGTCCCCAAGGCTTTCTGCCTCCAGGATTCAATGCTCCTCAGCAGCAAGGCTTCGCCCCATCAGGTGCTCCGCCACCTCCAGGTTTTGGACCTCCACCTGGATTTGGACCACCTCTTGGTCAAGGCCCTCCTCCCGGAATGCCGATCGGATTTCAACAGCCAGGCTTTGGAAGGGCTAGGTAGGAGAAAGCGTTCGGAGGAGCACCGTATCCGTAATACAACGAGAGAGGAAAGGATTCGATAGAAAGGATAAGCCGCCGTCACCAAATACGGGATCACAAAAAGCCGCTCTTCTCAACAATTGAGGTGAGTGAGTATATGTTGATTAGCCGGCAAATTCAGTGACAAGCAGACCAGCAATGCCTATGATCTTGAGGGGAAGGTATCCAAGCCTGTCGCAAGTCCTGGGCGATTCACCAGCCTCAAGCGTATAGATGCGCCGAGCCTGTAGACCCTATTCCATTGGCCAAGATTGGGTGTAGAAGATTGGCAAATGGATTGGTTTCGTATGTGGATCAATATGACCGGCCCAAAACCTGACTGCATTCTCGTGCTTGTTCTCGTACTCATCGAGCTCCTGACAGTCCTGAGCCCCGTAGCCTAGGAGTAATCATTCCTTATACAAACCGGCGCTCAATCGCTAAAGGAAGCTCTAGCTATACAAAACAACATTTAGAACAAAGCTAGTATATTAACCCTGTTACGTAATTCCAAGGGTTTCTCCTAGAAGAAGCCTGTGCATCCCCCAAGCACTCAACTTATCAACGTAGAATCACTAGATAAGACTCGTGATCCCGTTGAACAAGGCTGGCATTCACAGCCGAAAGAACTTAGTTTCAAAAGGTCCCGCTAGCATCGAGTGTTGTCAAAGCCGCAAAGCGCTCATGAGAATGAAACGAACTTTGGGTCTCGCGGCAACCCATCTGGCCCAATATTGTTCTTGGCAAACCTTGCCTCAGTGTACATCCTCCTTGCCTCATCAAAGCCGACTTTCCTGCTCTTCATTATCTTGTGCACTTCACGCTTTGCCTGCTGGTCCAGTCCGGCACGAGAGTCACTTGCAGCAACATTGGTCGAAAGGTCAAAATCTGTGGAAGTGAAGCCGGATTCCATGTCATTCGCGAAGGAAGAAGGAAGACGAGTGTATATGTAGTCGGCAATTGGTACGAGGTGGTTCCATCGGTTTCGAGTAAGGTAGAGAGCTGGAAGAAGGTTAGCATATGCTGACAGGAACAAGTCGCTAAGGGCTAGATGAAATTTACCGGTGGCAAGGATCAAGGAAGAAAAAGTGAGGGAGTAGAGGATGTAGCCCATATCTACAGATATGTAGCGGGGCTTGTTGGATTCGAAATCATGGGATTATGTTTTTGGCGTGCAGCTTGTACCGTCAGAGGCTCAGAGCTTGACAGCTTTTCCCTCAGTTTTCTCACAAGGTAGATTACTCTAATATACCAAGGCGCTAGTGAAAGATCTCGGGACTACGGAGGACTGCACCAAAAGTCCTGAACACCAAGACTCTCTCGGATAGCGCCCCTCATACAAAGCTAGGGCCGTCTTCCGAAAGTACAATATTAGCGTGTCCAGGACTTTTGGTGCCGACCTCGGCAGAGTACCTTAGCGGGCTTTGCTGGGTAGAAGTTACCGTATATATACCGTGCATATACGAAGTTTTTTTCAAAACGTATTAAAATAAGATTCTGCCTAAAGGCGATGAAGAATTTGATACGTTTCTTTAAGATTACGGTTAAAACTTTATATACGTATATCTTAAATAACGATAACTATCAAGATACCGTAGTAATACCGTTCTTCAAAGTATACCGTTCTTGAATATCGGAAGCCTTTATCCGACGGATCGTCTAGAATCCACGGTACCAACATCAGCCCACTCCACCCACACCCACCCACTCCACCCACTCCACATGCTTCTGAAGATCACCCCCGCGAGAAAATTGGCTAAATCGCCCATTTTTGCACTTAATTCTTTAAGAGCGTTGATTCTTCTCAGCGTAGAGACCTCCCGAGTATCTGGCTTGGCAGGCTTGGCAGTACTTTAATGGTTTCAAATATGAAACGGTAAGATAATTATTTCGGTTCTTTTTTATGAGTACGTATATGTTTATTAACTAATCTGTTACCGTTGATATTTTGACACTATAGATTTTAAAAAATGTTTCATCAAAATAACCGTTATATAGTCTTGACACCCTGAAACCGTACTGAAACCATTACATAAAAAGTAACCGCCTTTACACCGTTTCTTGGACCCATAGCCTTCCGCTAAGGTACCTTACCCTGGTGTTAGTAACCTTACTTTACGTTAAAACGTGTAACGGGGAGAGTGTGAGAAAATAAGAAGCCCACTCCACCATAGGATCAGCGCCATTAGGAATCGAACCTAATACAAAGTAAATACCTCCAACAACACTGTGTGTCGGAAATATTATTTTCCCCGAGGTATTTGAAAAATCACATGCCTCATTATAGGTCATTACCACGGTCATTCTTTGCTACCAAGCCTCGGTTGTCTGATCAGTTATGCATTCTATGCAATCCTGAGATGAAGTTCAAAAAAAGTAATTATACCTATTGATGTCGATTTCCGTTAGGAATAATGGTGGAATTCGGTTGTGGTTTATGACTTGGGTTATTCTTATTATCTGCTCAAAGCGACGAAAGCGTGTACGAGTATAAGTGGAGGGTGACTCAGGTCTCGCCATGCACGATACACGATACACGATACACGATACACATGCACAATGCACAATGCACAATGCTCCTCTCCTTCAGCTTCTTGCATCTTTCCTCACTCTCTTCTTCACTCTCTTATGTCTTGGCACCTGGCCCCACTGGCTCTGACGCAATGTGCTCTACTTTAGGTACATTGGACTCTTTCCCCCCCTCTTCTTTCCCCCCTCTCTCTCGCCCTTCGCCCCTTCCCACCAACCAACCAAATGGTGATCCACTCTAAGTTTTACGCAAGAGCAACAGGATGAAATGCCTGATAGATAAGAGTTTTTCTTTATCTTTATTCTTTTGATTCTGTATCTCTTAGGTACAGACTACTTATCAAAGAATCCCCGCCGCTAGGAGACTAAGAGTATAGGTCCATCATCTGCCGAATTGAATCTTACGATTTACGGCCAAAGTCGGCAAATCTCTTCTTCCCCCTACCTTTACCCCCCCCACTTTAGCAGCTTTATCCTTTTGGTATTTATCATGGAAAAATGGAAAAATGGAAAAATGAAAATTCGGCCAAATGCCAGAATGTCATGCATGCTACTGGAGGGAGAAGATGACGGAGGAGAAGCCGAGGATCTTCAATACCTTATACCCTCAATGTCCGTGAAAAGTTTGAAAAGACTGGAGAAACTACCGAGTACTGGAGGTGAACAGGAGTGGCTAATAAAGGTATACCTACCTACAGTATTCAAAAGAATTCAATGATTATTTATAATTCATACTTCATAATCCAAAATTCACAATCCAAAATTCAAGAGAAGGAGTACTCGTAATAATAATAATAATAATAATGAAAATGATAATATTCTATTTTACCTTCTGACTTTTTGACTTTTTTGCATCTGTTACTCTCCGTCCCTCCCGCGCCAGACGGAACTCTCTTCGTCTGATCCTGCACTTGCACTTGCACCGGAGTACTGTGTGCTGTGTGCTGTATGATGATTGATTGTGAACAATCTTTTTACATTTTACCATCAGTACACTACCTACCTACCTACCTTACCTACCTACCTAAGCTGATAATCCGATAATCCTTTTTTTTTTTTTCATAATGCCATCATCTCTATGGCTTCCGGAACATTCTTCCTGAACACCTCTTCCTCTTGACTCTCGCTCGACCTTTCCCCATCCCCATACCCATTCCCTTTCCCATTGTCATTGCCATTTCCACTCCCATTTCCGATCTAAAAGCTTGGCGAGTCAACTATGTTCCGCATCCTACAAGCAATGCCAAACATGTGGCTGCATATCCATAACGGCCTAAGCCTTGGGGGAAATGACATATCATCTCTTCTTTTAACTTTCAACCCACAGGCGACACCACTTCCCTCCCACTTAATTAGTTCCCTCGTTCATTGCTTCAATTCGTGCCAGTCTCAATTCTTACTGCCAAATCAGATCAGTCCTCCACCGTCAGACCGACCATTCTTCTCCTTCCCTTCTCCTCAAAGACTTGCTAGCGAGTAACCCCATACCGCTGATGCTTCGACAAACACTCTGTCTCGCCTGATCGCCTCAACTCTCTCCATTGAAGCAGTCAACTTCTCTGCTTGACGTGAAAACCAGCGCATTCTGTTCGAGATAGACTCAGGATCCATGGCGATACCAACTCTTCGGCGACTGACGCATATGTCTCAAGGCATCATGTCCTTGCCCGAGGTGGACCTGAACTTATCGTTGTTTTCGAACCCAACCAGCCATCAACCGATGTTCTTGGATCCTGCAAATCTGAGCTATGGTCTAGAATTTGGCACTAGTGGATGCAGTAGTGGAGGATATGGGACAATCGCATCTCCACAGGAAATCTTTGGCCACCAAGATCTTGCTTATATGGAGGATGAAATTCACCCCGAAGAGGTGCAACCGGTATCACTCGACACAGACGCTCCCAACAGCCCACCGATCAAGATCGAGAGCGTGCCTCAGATGAAAGATGATGACGACCCTTACTGTGGGCAGGTCCGAGGAGGACAGCTCCCGGTTCCTCCAAAAGAGAAGGACATTGGCACAGATGTCGATACTCTGATGCGAGCTATACAGACGAAGGCAACGCTGCCGGCGCATAAAACACACACACCAAGGGCTTATGGTCACAACGTTCGAGCTTCCGGTAGCGATTCGGTCTCGTCCGCTGTAAAGGGCGGCATACCGATCGAATCCAAGGCCAAAAGGAGGTACCCTTGCAGGATTCCGTCATGTGCTAAAGTCTTTACCCAAAAGACCCATCTTGAGATTCACATGCGAGCACATACAGGGCATAAACCATACGTAAGTCATCCAGGGCCACTTGGAAATTGAGCGTGCTAATTAGGAATCTGAAATAGATCTGCAAAGAAACCACGTGTGGACAACGCTTTTCGCAATTGGGAAACTTAAAGGTTTTCTCACTATGCCCAGCGTCATTGCCGGAGTACGAGCTGACCAATTGCAGACTCATGAACGCCGCCATACTGGAGAGCGTCCGTACTCTTGTGATCTCTGCGGCAGAAGATTTGCCCAACGTGGCAATGTTCAGGCTCATAGGATAGTGCATGAACGAGTGAAACCCTACAGCTGTAGGCTTGAAGGCTGCGCGAAACGGTTTACGCAATTGGGAAATCTGAAGGTATGTCTAATCAGCGAAATGGACCATGGTTTATGACTGACAGATGATTAGTCCCATCAGAATAAATTCCATGCGGACACGCTCCGCATCCTTACATTGAGATTTGCGTCGATCGATATGGAAGAGCAAGTCTCGGAATCCGATCGAGAGTTGTGGGAGTACTTCTCTACGCTATACAAGAATAGCAACAAAGGTATCAAGGGCCGTGGAAAAGACCGTCGAATAAAACCTCTGTCGGGTGACAGCAAAGGTTTCAAGATTGAACGAATGCAGCGCAATGGAGAAAGATGACTACTCAAACGGGGACACCCAGGCATTGGATCTATCCTGTTCTGATTCATCTTTGGTTACGGCAGTTTGACGTGCCGCTGTAAGGTGTATGGAAAAGCAAACTGCTTGTTCTTTACTTATATGAGTATGAGCTTGCTCTTTGGAATGTATGTATACGAGGAGTATGATGAAGTTAATAAAAAGTCGTACATGAAAAGGATGATGAATTGATGAATTGATGCCCAGACAAGCATCCATGTCAGAGTAGTTGAGAGAACAGGTGACCGGTAATTCGACTATCCGATCTGAGAGAATTGCTGACAAAGCAGAAAGGACCGTAGATACATTGATTAATTTCTCAACCAAGCTACCAAGGTATTCTTCTGTACAGTAGAGCAGTACCTATCCCTCTTCTCTTCTTCTTCTTCTTACACAAGTAGAGCAATCTCACTCTTCTCGACGAACCCTGTTCAACTACTATTTCTGTTATATTATCATTCCTCTTCTCTCACCGAAACATTGCGCTCTTCCTTCCCTTTCCATTAAAACAATGGATATCGTCCTCGAAGTTCTTGATACCTTCCTCTTTGACCGTTTCTGGTCAATTATTTACCCAGCATCGACCGTCAATTATCCAAAGGATGCTGTCAAAGATGCTACAGCGACCTTTTCCAGTATGCGTGAGCTGCCAACTGCTATACACTCATCTACACAATTCCTTCAGCTTGCTCCGTCTAGATACGCATATATGAGTGAGTGGCCGCGGGACAATATATGGAGGCAATTTTGCACTCTCTACCTGATCACATGGTACGCCTCTCCGTCTGCGTTCAGTCATAATCCGTGAACGCTTCTTGATATTCTCCTCTAGGCTTTTCGGTCTGATACTCTACTTTGTCTTTGCCTCTCTCTCATACATCTTCATTTTCGACCACGCCACCTTCACTCACCCAAAGTACCTCAAAAACCAGGTCAGGCTTGAGATTCGCCAAACAATGATATCAATGCCGCTAATGGCAATTTTCACCGCGCCATTCTTCCTGCTTGAAGTTCGTGGCTATGGGAAACTCTACGACGCTCCGTCGGACGCTCCATTTGCTGTCTACAACTTCCTCCAATTCCCATTGTTCATTGCCTTCACCGATCTGTGTATCTACTGGATTCACAGGGGCTTGCATAATCCCAAGATTTACAGGATTTTGCACAAACCGCATCACAAATGGATCATGCCCACGCCCTATGCCAGCCACGCCTTCCACCCGATGGACGGCTTCGCCCAAAGTGTACCATACCACGTCTTTCCTTTCATCTTCCCGCTCCAGAAATTCGCATATGTTGCTCTCTTCGCCTTCATCAACTTCTGGACAATCTTCATTCGTAAGCGCCACTGCCCCCTTACATTAGGCATTTCACATCGCTAATCTGTTGTCACAGATGACGGAGAATACATAGCTAATTCCTACATCATCAACGGCGCCGCCTGCCACACAATGCACCATCTGTATTTCAACTACAACTATGGGCAATTCACTACCCTGTGGGACAGACTGGGTGGTAGCTATAGACAACCGAACGATGAGTTATTTAGTCGAGATTCGAAGATGAGTAAGGCGGAATGGGAGCGGCAGACGAAGGAGATGGAGAAGCTTCAGAAAGAGGTCGAGGGAGACGATGACAGGAGTTACGGGCAAGAGTCTCGGAGACTGCAGAAAAAGATCATGTGAAAGTAGTACTATTTTTAAAAGCGATCATTCAAAATGCAAGCAATAGCAGGAATCGAGGACGTCTTTTTCCGATCTCTGATTGGAAAGGAAGGTGGTGAGAATGCCGAGAAAAACCTAAGCTTGAGGCCCAGAAAAGCTTTGGGCTGCTGTGGACAGCACCAAAGGTGCATCACCCTTTCCAAGGACTCCGCTCCCCAACCAAGAACGGTTTGGAGTACCGCGGTGTGGAAGCTTGGGTCGTTAAGGAAATGGGTGTATTCGGCTTGTGCAGTGCTGGTCACCCTTACCCTGGAGAAACCCGAGCTCTCACCTTCCCAAAACCCTTATTCAAACCATACATTGTCTTCAATGCCTAAGGATCCGAGCGGCATTTGTAGACCATATTTCAGGTTCATAATAGAGCAACAGTCACGCCCGTCTGATTCAACATCCCCATGGAATGAGATTCTTGATACTATACCACACACTTATTTGAGCCTACTCCCTCGCTCCAAACTTAGCTGCTCCTTATGCTTGGGAATCCGGCCCTGGCAGCTTCACGACCCAACAAAACATGATTATCCGCACAATGAGCAAAAGAGCCTCACAGGATCTCATCGAGTGCCTCATTTTCTTCCATCTTCCCTCCAGCTCCATTGTCGACTGCGTGCCCAATACCATTCTGATCCACTCTCATCTCCATCCCAGAAGTGTCAACGCCTGGAACAGCAGTATTCATCGTCTCCTGCACCCAGGCCTCTTCGACGGCCATCTTCCTCCTAAAAACCCTCAACCACCGTCCACCCCAACCTCTCAACATTGCATGTTCGGCCAAATCTTGATCTGCGCTCTCAGCCATGCCGTCCACGCTGCCACCGGCAACGCCAACCAAGCCGTCTTCGATGACAGCGAAAAGCTTTCCCATCTCGTCCCTCTCCTTGCTTAAAGTCTCGTCTAGGATAGCAACCTGGTCACTAGGAAGGCCAGGCTGATTACGGGCGATCACAATCTGACGTACTCGATTGGTAACTTTCGTCACCGTGCTGCTTACCATCTCAAACACATGGCTCAGGACAAGCCCTTCCCCTTTCCCTAGCTGATCGCTTAATGCCCATAAGACTACATCGATCGGCGTTAGTATGGTATAATTTAGGAGCTTGTCTACCACGTTGACGCCTATCCCTGGCTTTTCGTGCCAATATTCCATAGCAGAGGTAATGATCTGCCTCCTAGCGAGTTCACTTTGGGCTCCAATTGACAAGAGGCGGTCTTTGCAGCGCTCAATCTGCGAGAGTACGTGGGAAAGAGATTTGCTGCCAAGGAAGCAAATTGCGGTCACGTAAGCGTCTGTGGATGGGACGAGCGTATCTATTACGCCGAGGGACCCTGCGGTCTCCTCAATGTTGCCGAGTGGAGTTTGGAGGTCCGTGTCGGGAGATTTGGCACGGAGAAGCCGAAGGATCTCTTTGGCGGCTTCCGAGTAGGACATTTCTTTGCAGGTTAGCTCGTCGATCCCAAGACGACGAGAACTTAATGCTTACGGTCAGAATTGTATTTGAAATCGGGGGTGTCTTTTTCCTTTGCTTCTGAAATAAGAGGTTGATATGGCTCTGGAAGCGTTCCTCGGATCCGCGCAGCGAAGCTGAGGCGGATTTCCTTCTCCAGTGCTCCCATCATGAACGCCTTTTTGGGATGTACCAATGGTAGCTGTACATCGTCGACCCTGAGCATCTATTAGAGATGAATGTACGATTTCCGAATTGCTTACCATTCGGTCCATTTCCAAGTAAAGCCGAAATTGCTCAGATGATGGGAGAACCAGTCCATGAAACGATACACCAGCTCCAGGTCCATGCCATCCACATTCTTATACAACCATCGAATGGCACGGCCTAAACTAGGTGCAATTGCAGCCGGCGCAATTTTGCAGGCCTCGGTCAGGACGGAATGATAATAGACCAGCTTATGCTCCGCCATAGGCAGCTGGAGGAGCTGGGAAAACACAGCGTCAACTGCGACATCCTCTGGCTTCCAAGTGGAGCGACCATCTTCTACATTTCGTAATTTGTCAAATTGCGTCGCTCTTTTAACAAAAGTCTCGGGGGAAAAGTAACAGTCAAGATCGATGAGGAACTTAGCAGTTGCATTGCGGTTGTAGTCGAGGATGTTGATCGTATCAACTAGAGAATCTCGGAGTATTGATGATGCTACGTCGGACGTTGAAGGGACTGTCTCAATATCTTGATCCGCATAGACCGAGAAGTATATCTCAGGAAGCATTGGTCGAGGACCCGGTGCCACTGGCGATGGGATGTTAACTTGAGGCAGAGCATGCTTCTTTGATGGAATGGATGCATCGGTTGTATCATCTTCCTTTGTGACATTCCAAGGACGAGGAATACATGCCAGCTTCCACGATTGCCCGGCCTCACCCTGCAATTGCTTTTGCAGCAAATTGATGATGCTTTGTGGTTCTTCGGCATCCCCTTCATCATTCCCAGGGTAAGGATTTACGAGCGCTTCCAATGCGTGAGGCGTAGATGCAATGATATCCGTCTTATCCAATAGCGCCAAAGCACGTCCTTCCAGGCCATTTGCGGACGAGGCCATGATGTAGGGTATTGTAAGCAAGATGATCTTGACAAGTTCCAAACCCAGGCTCTGGAGCGCTCCTGATTAGCATCTACTCTCAAGTAACACAGTTAGCTCAATGCTTACATCTTCGGAAGATGCAGTCTGCAGGTCGACGGCTCTCGAAAAAAGCTCTTCCAACAAAGGAAAGACTCCATTATCTTCGAGCAGACCTTGCAAGCAGGCCAAGAACCGCAAGATCAGCTTGACTTCACGCCAATGTCCAGCTTCCAAATATTCCTGTATTGTCTTTGCAGCCCTCGACAAAAGCTCTTGCACAACTTCCGGTTTCTGTGGATCGATGACGATAACTATTGCAGCAACGAAAGGGATCTTGAAGGGTTGTTCAACAAGACTAGGTATCTGCGTCAGTCTTGCCCCGACGACTGTTTTCGTAGCTCACATTTGTAGTGTGAGATCAAGAAACTGTCTTCGGATCTCTTCATCGTCATAATTGTCCACAACGAGTTTCGCGATACTGCTGATTTCTTCATCGGTTCGCTTCAGCGGCTACGATGCCATTAGCTCAAAGGATGGGGACTGAGCCAGGGGTGAGAAGATGAGAACATACAGATTCCGCGACCCCCAGTAGCTGCTTCCGCAATTTGAGATGCAAGGGTTCCTCATATCTTCTGCGCTGCGGTCGGCGGTCGTGCTCGTCATCGTCTGCAGGACAAGGGTCAGCTCGAGGCAGTTCCCACGAGCTCGAGAGTCGTACCTCGATAGCGCCTCTTGCGGTTGTTGTTGTAGCCTCCACGCGGTCCACCGTTTCTTCTACCGTAGTCTGCCATGCTTATTAGGGGAATCAGGGAGTTGATGGTAAGGAAACAGTCTTGAAAGATTGGGCTATGCTTTCAAAGTTCTAAGTCGGCTACGGTGGTACACCGCAGACGCTCAGCGCGCCAATTGGCTTTCTGGTAAGGTTAAGTAGCTCCTAATCTTACTACATATAAGGCTGAGTGACTCTACAGTGAACAGTTAGTTTGAAGCTCGCCTTTTGGGCACTCACACATCTATTAACACAGACGATTTGTGAGGGGAGGCTGGCCGAAAGAGGTATATTATACATGTCTGCTTGGTACATAATACTCTATGAGTAAAGCCAGAAGAAGGCAAGGAAAATGAAATGGGCCTCGGCCGCACATATCAGTCAACACATGGCAATTAGCGTGCAGAACTTGAACAGGTAGTAAGGTGTATCGACCGCGTCGGCCATTAGGCAAAGTATGAAAGGAAAGGTGAATAGATAGAATGTTATAAACCTTTGGCTTAGGAAAGCAGTGCAATAATAAAGGCCACGGTCTTAGTCTTAGTCGTAGTCTTAGTATTTACAAGCATGGGACTCCAAGCATTCACGAAGCTGCGATAACAGTACCGCAGTAGCGCGATACCTCGGTACCTTTAAGAGTAAAAACGTTCATAGGATATATGATACCTTCATTTTGGCTCATTTGCTCGAATTTTGAATAATTGATAGTGCTAGCAATCATGAAACTTAAGTATGTAGGTACATCATCTAAGCGGCGTTCGTCTTAGAAAAGTGCCCCATGCAGCAGCCTTCACCAAACCTATCTTCTTCCTGCGCCCGGCCTCCTTCCCAGCTGCTTGCTCATTCACCACATAGAAAATTTCCGCCTATGGCACAAATTCAGAATCCTCATCCATCCATGCCGCGCTTTTGCCAGTGAGTTGTGAGTCGATAGAAATCCGAGGCATTGCCGTTTTGAATAAAGCCATGCCATGCTTTTGGTCCACACAGACTGTCAGTGATTTTTGTTATCACTGACCCGGCGAGAACATACGGGAACGACTGTTTGGCCAACGCCAACGCTAGGTTAAGTCCTGACACGCTGATACCGTGACGTCGTTACGCATGATTCGTAGTCAGTATCTATTTCACTCGAGCTGCGCCTTCATATCCTCCTGAGACATTGCAACGAAACTTTCAAGGTCAATACCGCGTGAGAGAAGCTCCTTACGCGCGTGGGGCGGGACAAGACGCGCGTTTTGCTCCGGAGCAATTGAGAGCTCTGAGTGCGAGTCAGCAAGCGGGAACATCAATGACTAGGCGACCAAGACCTACCATGACGCGAGAAGTCGAACAGCTTTGGCATCTCTTTTGTGCCACCAGCGGCATGGCGAGAATCGGGGAATCGACAATCTGGAGCACGAAGCTCGTCGAAGAACGGGTGAATCATGGCCTCGATGGCAGAAAGGCGCTTGGTAGGGGTGTACTCGAGAAGAGCTGAGATCAACTCAATGGCGTCTGGGGTCGCTTTGCGGAATACCTAAACACAGATCAGTAGCTGGGCTTTCGTTCAAAAACAGAAACCCCATTAGATTAATAGGTGTAAGAAATATTGAGGTCTACTGACTTTATTGAATGGATGAGGCTTGATCTGAGGAAACTTGTGCTCCATATAGTTTGGATTCATGGTGCGGATTTGCTCACGGGTTGGGGTCCCCAGCACCTTGATGATCTCAACAAGTTGATCTATGCCAGACTCTCCAGGGAACAGAGGTTGCCCAAGCATCAACTCGGCCATGACGCAGCCGGTGGACCAGACATCTATCAAAAAAGTGTCAGCGAGCATTGTTGCAAATGACGGATTGAAACATTACCAATCTTGGTGGTATAGTTGGTAGCACCAAAAATGAGCTCAGGGGCACGGTAGTATCGAGAGCAGATGTATGAAACGTTGGGCTCATTTGCGACCAAGATTTTGGCGCTACCGAAATCGCAGAGCTTGAGTACGCCGGTGTTTGGGTCAAGGAGAAGGTTCTGCGGTTTGATGTCCCGATGACAGATGCCCTGCGAGTGGATATACGCGAGGGAGCGGAAGAGTTGGTAGATGTATATCTTGATCTCGAGAATGGGCATGGTGGTCTTCATCTTATTGAAGAACCGTGAGGCGCGATACACAGTCTCCGGTACGAATTCGAGTACGAGATTGAGGTAGACTTCTTCTTTCTGAGGCAGGCGTCAGCTACTTTTCTCGTGGTACCATGAAAAGTCTCTCGACTCAATAGAATTCTTGCTTGCTTACACGCTCTCCGTTCGAATAGTAGAACGCTTTGAGTTCTACAACGTTGGGGTGACGAACGATGCGCATGATCTGCAATTCACGATTCTGCAACCATAAGCGTCTCGAAAGCGATGCTGTGGGATGATATCCATGCTTACCTTGAAGCGCTTGTCCTGAAGAACACGCTTAATAGCTGCATCTTCTCCATTTGGAGCGAGCTTAGTTTGAAATACCACTCCAAAAGAGCCATTTCCAACGATCTTGCACTGGGTGTACTGCATTTCTCTAGTCTCGCCGGTCACACCATCTTGTACTTTCTCACGGACGACCTCTACATTGTTACAATCGTCAGTCTCTGCGAGAGTGTAGGAGGGAGCATGACTCATCGTTACCTCCCATGCGCAAGCTGGTGAAGGCTGCTGGACGATTCTGCATAGACATCCTAGCCGGGCAAAAGGACGGCCTTTCTCTGTGGTTATCGAGAGTATGGTGGACTCGAACGTTCGAGCCGATGATGGAGCAAGGGGAGGTTTGTAAATGAGTCCGTGTTGGGCGGAGTTGAGGAGGTGGAGGTTGGAGGGTGGAGGTGTTGCAGGTAGGAGGGAGGAGGAGGATGACGAAAGTGAGGTGAGGCGACTGGATTTACACGGGATCCCAGTCACCCTAATCTGGTGCCTTGTGTGGTCGATGTGCGAGGAAAGAGTCGACGGCGTTCAGCGGGGACGCTTGCAAGGATATATCTTCTCCGTTGCTAGAGTGTCGGAGAAAGTGGGTGCGAGACAAAGTATGCTCTATCTGCAATTGCTTAAGGCGAGAGGAGCATATCGCAGAGTGAGGAGAGGGGATATCTCTTTCTTGAATAGGATGCAATTTTCAAGCTTCACGGTTGGAGACAAGATGTCTGAGTCTCCAATGTTGGGAACGAGTGTTGTGGAGAGCAAAGCCAAAGCCGAGTGTCGCCTGACACATAAGTCGAACGGACTTCCCTTTCCCGCAGGTGTTTGGTGAGTTTGTCGCTACAAGAAAGGTTCCATAGGAAAGGAAGATGGATAAGTGATGAAGCTGGATATGTTCAAGAAGGGTAGGATGTTGCGGTGTTAATGTTAATGTTAGAGTTGGGTGATTGAGATCTCGCTCGGAGGCTTAGCCGTCCCAGCGCGGGAACCGTGCGATTATTTCCCAGAAAGCTGGTAACTAAGCGATCTCTACAAAAGAGTGCGAGAGCTAGGTGCCAGAGGAAGAGGGGAAGGCTACGCGGGCATGAGCAGCAGGCACAAGTGAAGCGAGTCACCTTGCTTAGATGACCGATGGCTCCGACGAAGCGAAGAAGCTCTTGTGGCTCCAGCCCTTTTAAAAGGGTTGAGGGAGGGGAGGTTGGTTTTGAGGGAACAGGGTTGAATGTTTTGGTTTCTTTCTTCGAATGGACAAGATGCTGGACTTTGGAGAATTGTGTGCGGTATATGGTGGGCTGGGGATAACAAGGGTGTTGAAAGGAGATTGGCTCTTTTGATTTGTGAAGGGAGTAAATCAAGTCAGTAGGTAGGTACTCTCGTACTGCTCTTCCGACTCAGGGGAAGTTGAAGGATGATTTTCCTTTTCCTTTTTCCTTTTTGCTTTTCCTGTTCCTTTTCCTTTTGCTTTTCCTTTTATTATTTTGTTATTATTATTAAACGTGCGAGAATGAGTTTAGTGATAACACGGACCACCGTATGGTACAGTGAAGAGAAGGTTTGAGGGGAAGTGGGCTTTTCTCGCTTGGGGTGGTCACATGGACGGAGTTGGACTCGATGCTACTTGGCCACCATTGGACTAGAGTCATTCTAGCTGGCGCAGGAACAGGCGAGGGCAACGTGGGCCTGATCTGCTAAAGGGAAAGTAAGGTGTACATAAGGTAAGGTAGGTAGGTAGGTAGGTAGGTAGGTGATGCTATAGCACAGTGTATCTACCTTAAGTAGGTAGGTGGTAAGGTAGACTGCTATGCTTTAATGCTGTTAGAACGAGGAACCTCAACCTATTCCGTATGTGTGTATTCATACTATTCTACTACGTATGTACGGTACGGATTCAATTACTTTCCTACCAACGGGATGGAAGATGGAAGCTACTCTATCAAAGCAGGTGATGAAGACATGAAAATCTAGAAAGGTATCATTCATATGCGCCCAAGCTTGCGGCATTCGATCCCCGGCTTTTGGAACGTCGTGGTGATAGAATAGTATCTAAAAGTACTGAGGTATTGCTGTAGAAGACCCAATAATAATAGTGATAGTGACAGTAATAGTAATAATAATGACAACCACAACAACAACATCATCAACAACAACAATAATGTACATGTATCTATATAAAGAGGAACCGTCTGGTTACCAGACGACGGAGACAGAATACTTTTGGTATATGTCATGCATCCGCCGCCCGAGGGCCCAAAGGCCTTGTTTGGAGGTGAGGAAAGGTTAAAAGCAGGGGTACAATGGTTTCCTCACAGGCTGTGGACAGGTGGATACCATGATTTGATGATATGTGACACATAGTCATGGTACAGTAATATTCGATGAAACAAGCCTGGCTGTGCTAGACTGCTAGTGGTAAAGTGGTACCTAGAGTCCCTAGAGTAGGTACCTAGAGTACCAGGCAGAACGATTTGACATGGTGTTGGCCTGCAGAACTGATCGCCATCTTGCATGATACAAGGTCACGCATGATTGTCCACTGGATTATGCAAGCCTAGCTCATCTTGGTCCAATCGTACCCACGTTAAAAGGCCGAAGAATCGTTGGGTGAGTTGGGTCACAACTCGCGACTGGCTTGGCATCGAAGACAAGTACCTATGGAACCCCATGGACTTTTGGGCTTATATAATACAAAGATTGATACACAATCTGTACCAAGAAAACCGCTCAATTATTACTAATATGTTAGATTCTTTCAATATTTTATCGTTAATTATGGCCATTACAATTTTCATGTGTTGGCCCCGTTTGCCTCCTTTAGCGGTTGGGGGCAATATTTGGGAATTTGTGCCAAGGAATCAGGATGCTGGATGCTGGATGCTGGATGCAGGAGGTGAAAAGAAAGAAAGAAATGAATGAATGAATGAATGAATGAGTGAGTGAATGAGTGAATGAATGGTAGGAGTAGAAGCATGGAGCAATAAAAGGAGGAGTGTAAAGCAGCACATGATGATGGGAACCATGGGTGAGATGGTAAGGAAGGCGCCTAGAGAAGTGAAAAGCAAGAAAAAGCAGGGCAGGTATCATTCAATTGGATATTTTGAAGCCCCGGTATCCACCTTTTGCTCCGCACCCGCAGCAGCGAGCGGCAAAAGTATAAGATCTACCGCTCACGAGACCTCTCTATATTTTCTCAAGTTACAAGTATTGTTTCTCTCACCGGACAACCCCCTAATCATCATCTCCGTAATACCCATGATGATCTTCATGATCGTGATTAACATGATATGATAATAAACTAATAAGCTAATAAGCAGTAAAATTCCAAAGAAATAAAAATACCGTACCTGCTTTACTAGGTACTAGGTACTTCAGTACTAGTACCCTGACCTCCTAAAGTTTTGGATGCACAGCATTCCCTAGCAGTGTCTCCAATACACGCACAAGTTCTATTGCTAAAGTGAATACTCCCTTTACCATACGCGATTATTACGGGGGAGCGGTTGGGAAGGTGAACCGCATCTAATGACCATCTGCTACTGCATTCTCGCCAATGCCTAATCTATGCAGCTTACCTCCAACAATCACCAGACATATGTATGTGCATGAAATCCGTCGAGGCAATGAAATTAGCCACGGCTCAAATTCTGCTGACTATCTCATCTTCCTTGATCGATGCTTTCTAAATTAGCAAATCGAGAGTAGGAGCTACGAGAATTTGAGGGTCGTGAGAGCGTGCTACTGGGACGAAGCTGCTGTTGGCGGTAACAACCATTTTCCGTTGAACATTGGTTAGGCACTGAAGGCAGTAATTTCGCAGCCTAATTACTACTACTCCTGAAATCTCCTCACAAATCCACTCCTTCACTCGGTCTTGTTGATATGGGCTGCAGACGTAGACATTGAATTACATAGGTATGCAAATCGATGTTGATTCTCCACTCCTCACTTCTTGAACCTTCTAGACGTAAGGCTTTTCGAAGTACATCTGGACGATCCTCTTTCAATTAAGCTTTTGTACATTAGATGACGACTAACTGCTAATCGCGATGCCTATCGCTTGCTAGGCCGTGTCTATGTAACAAGGGCGTAATGCTGAATCTAAACCTTACACCGTTTAATGAGACGGTAGAAAAGGCTCAAGCAGCACGAAAAATTGGGCATACAAGGCCTTCACCATGTAGGGAGCCTCACCAGATACAGCAAGTTTGTTAAAACACAGTGGGAACGTCAAGAGGAGTGGGATGATATAGTCTGCGGATGGACGGCGGGAGCAGTCGAAGCCCCTGGACAAAGTGCATGGCGTTTAGAACGGTACAGAGGGTGCGGAGGCTGATGAGGATTGGGCGGCGTTCATAAGTTCTTCAGGAGCGGTCTCAATGGACACAGCTAAACCGACCTTGGCTTGTTGCTGAGGCAGATCATAGGTTAGCAAGAGCCATACAATTACATTGGTCATCGCGATATGAAAAGTCGAAACAACGTCCGCAAGCGTCCACGTACCTTGAAATGGTCCATTTCTCCAGCAAAGGTGATTTGCACCGGCGGAAGTACTCTTTTCTCCACGAGACAGCTCAGTCGGCCCGAGCTGTCGAGTTGTGCTTTGAACGTTGATGTCCTGAAATCGTACTTCGCACCAGCGGTCGCAGTACCCTCTTTGCGCGATCCATTGCCCATCAATCCACCCCCACCTAGCCCCGGCGCAAATTGTAGGTTGAGGTCCACACCCGCCTCCACCTTCTCCGTCAACCTTCGCCAGTAGGATGCACTGACTCCTCCTTGGGCTTGAACCTGCGCGCTGGCAATCCAACCGGAGCCCTTGTATTTCGCACAGTAAGATAGCATGGACTCTGGACCGGCGTTGAGTGCTGCCCTCTGCCACATGGCCTCGAGCCCTAGGGCAAGGCTTGGTGTTATGGATTGAAGGTAGCTGCCAATAAAGATACCAGTCAGGCCCCCTTCTATCATGGATGGGTTGATGGATTTCAGAGAAGCCGTGAAATCTTTGCCGGTGAAATCACTGTTTATTTGAATCATGGCTTGTCCTGGTCCCGGAGCAATTTGCGCGTTGAGTTTTGTAACAAAAGCATCAGTCCATCGATAATTCCCGTGCGCCGATAGTTGACCGTCATTGTCTAAATTGGCCTGCATGAAGACCTATGTACATCTTTAGCTAGAGGATAAAGTTGTTGATTCCAAAGTCATAGTGTATGTACCTTGGGCGTTCCGAAGATGGTTGAGAAGCCGTATGGAGGCAACCCGGGAGAACCCATGGCGAAAGAATGAGTATATTGGAACAGTGGGGACACACTGAGTGGTCTAGTCCAATCTGCACGAAGTCCAGTAAACATATAGTTGGTAAGAAAAACATCCTTTTGCACCTCTCGAGCAATATTCTCCACCGTCCCCGGATTAGAAAGACCTAACGCTTCCCGCCGCTCCGAGAAAGAGCTCCATGTATCACTTATTGCCCTGACTACCGCATTGCCCCCCATGTAGGGCGTTAGGAGATCCTCCATCTTCGCGTCCCCCATAATGTGTAGGGGATGCAGCCCTTTGCCCCAAGACTAGCAGAGATTCGGAAAGGAAAGTGATTGCCAGCAGGACAGAGTGCTTGGAGTGACAGGAAATGAGCGAAAAGAGTCGGGAATACCGGTAGTTATGGTTTTGGGAGCTGGGAGAATACGTGATGCAGGCTCGCTATTGCTCTGTCAAGCAGTAGGTGTAAATGGAAGGTAATTTTTGTTAAACAAGCTTTTTACTCTAACTCCTTTATCTCTAGTGCTTTGGAGTGCTGGCAGCTATCGATAAGCATGCGATATAAGTCCTTCCTCCTTCCGACCTCCTTCTTTTTTCACTATTACTATTCAATACCAGCATGTCCCGTATGTGGGCATACACCTCTATCGACACATCTCATACAAGTGCAAAGCTCTGGTGTCTAAGACCATGATATCTAGCTAATTCGTAAACATGGATACGCTACTGTAAGTGACACTGTTCCCACAATTCAGCTCTCATTGAGCATCTGTCTATAGGACCGCAGATGTTGCGGCAAACTCTCGGAGATTTAGGCGGAAGTCTAGCACCTTTGTTGATGCTATCCATGAAATGCCCGAGACGGGAGAATTGGCGCCAGCACAATTGTATAGCACTGAGTCAGGCCGTCTCTTTCATTCAGGCCGGATAGTTATCGCCACAGTTGGGTTGCCAGCAAGAGGCAAGACCCATCTTTCTGTTGCCCTAGCGAGGTATCTACGCTGGTTGGGGGTCAAGACTCGGGTCTTTCATTTAGGGGACTACAGAAGGGAGCATGTTGGTGATGGAAAGGATGTGCCAGAAGATTACTTCTTTGTGAATGCCTCAGCCAGTACAGTTCTCCTGCGCCAAAAGATTCTCAAAAAATGCCGAGATGATATCTACCGTACGTATTTTTCCATCTAGATCTTCCCAAGCTTGTACCAGTCCGTATCAGCCTTTGCTTCGCTGGCGAGGTAGTCTTTCAATCCGCAGACCAGGTTTTAAGCTTGGGATTACGTCCTGAAGAGATGGTTCTAAAAATTGTGTTAGAATTCTTGAACCATGAGAACGGGCAAATTGCAATATACGACGCAGTAAATCCGCTCTCCCAGGGCCGAAGATCCCTGGCGAAAGAATTCCAAAAGCACGAAGTTGAAACCTTGTTTATTGAAAGTGCTTGCAACGACGAGAAAATCATAGAGGAAAATGTGCGAAGCGTAAAGATCTCATCGCCGGACTACGTTGGTTGGTCATCAGACGCTGCCGTCAAGCACTACCTCGCAAGAATGAGCGCCAAAATACCACATTTCGAGACAATGGAGGAATCTGACCTTAATTACATCAAAATGATCAATGCGGGCGAGAGGATCACCGTTAACAACTGTAGCTTTGGCTATCTTTCTCACAGGTACGTAAGGTAGTCCTTAGGCTGTTTGACCTTCTGGGGATGCCCATCTTGGGGACAAGCCAGTCCAAGGCGAGCGTGACATTGAATGGCTTCTTGTTGGGATGCTTCTCCTTGGGCTGTCTTCTGCCCCTGGTAGTCACCTTAGGAGTAATCCAAGGGCCTTGCGAGCCATTCAGCCGTGAGGATGCCATCCGACCAGCCTTTGTACTGCTCTTCTGCCTTGCACAGCATTCGAACCATGCCTGAAGAAGGGAGCTCATCTATCAATACTTGCAGGATCGTCTTTTACTTGCTCAACCTGCACATCAAATCAAGACATACGTACTTTGCGAGAGCCGGAACATCCCGAGAAGAAGACTCCTACAAGACCGATGCTTCTCTGTCGGAAGAAGGGAAAGAGTACGCAAAGAAGATGTCAGAAACTCTCCTCAGTCACAGAGAGGGAGAAAGAGGTAAGTAATATTGGAGCATTTTGCCCTTGTTCACACAGAAATCAAGTCGCGAGACGTTTTGGGTGGATTCTTGGGGGAGCAAAAGGCCCCTGCCATCCTTTAGAGATTTCTCTTTAAGTCTCTTAACCTTGAAGAGCAGTGCTGAGTGTGAATACAGAAGCCATGATCGGTCGCGGTGGACCAGACATTCCTTTGAAGATGCTGACGATATGGACATCGACCAGGAAAAGAACGATAGAGACTGGTCACTTTCTTGAGGAGAAAGGCTATAGAGTACGTCAAAGGTCTCAGTTGAGTCAACTTAACCCAGGTGTTTGCGAGAAAAAGTCCGAAAGCCGGATCAGACTTGAGTATCCCGATGAGGTAGCGAAGCATGAGGCGGACCCATACCATCATCGGTATCCGCGAGCTGAGGTTAGCGACCCTGCATATCGATGCTTGCTCTATGCTAATTTCATGCAGTCGTACCACGATCTGGCAGTCAGGCTCGAGCCTGTCATACTTGAACTCGAAAGGGAGCAGAACGACCTGCTCATTATTGCACATGAGAGCGTTCTAAGGGTGCTTTATGGGTATTTGATGGCGTGCAATGCTATAGATATCCCAAATCTTCAATTTCCCAGGAACGAAATTATCGAAATCATTCCCGCCAGTTACAACAATGAAGCTACGAGAGTTAAGATACCTGGGCTTCCTGAAAAACTGGTCCCAAGCTCCCCAGAAGACATCAGGATCCCGGTTCCTCCTAGCGGCTCTGTCACGCCGATGGGCTTAGACACCCCAAAGAATGGCACAAGCTCCCCACGCATGGCTACCGACTCGCCACGCAACGGCCTCTCAACACCCTCTGAACCTGGCGAAGGAAAACAGCTACTAGTGGAAAGAGCACTTCGGGATTGATGCGGGGGTCATGCATGAGTCGATATTGAAAGGTATAACTTCCGCCTCATTCTGGACATCATTAGTATTGATATGTCGGCATTGCGTGCCTAACAGCGCTTCGAAGGCGCTGGAGCACCGAGCCAAGACCACTGCACTCCTCGAGATGCCCGAACCCGTCGTCAGCCGTCACGTTTCTGCTCCTGATATCGTTCATATGGACAAGCTCCATAGAATTGTAGAAGTACGTCTACTTTGCGAGAAATAGAAAGCTGACCACTGGGGGTTCTGCATGACCTATGAGTGACCATGATTCTTCGGGTACAATGTCTTCCAGTCGGTTTTTGGCCTTACTGAAGAGCGGTGACCTTTGCTCCTCAGATGGTTGATCCATTGACTATGGAACGTCAGCGTTTTGTCACAAGCTTGGCAGTGTCTTGCGAATTTGGCCTCCTCTGCAGGTGCTGTAAGCAATTTCATCGCGAGATCTGACAGCGAATCGGGCTTCGGGAGCGCAAATCCATTAATAAATGCTGCGGTAACGTCTTGAGCCTTTGCAGCTACACCGTCTGACCACCGCGAAGAATCAGTTGCATCAAGTAAGTACATGTTATTCGTAAGACCTGCCGCACTTACAGCGCGCTGCAGCCGTAGCCTGATCCACCGAACTTGACGTTTGGCATATTGTCTTGTTGCGATTTTTGTACTCTCAATACATTCCTGCCTTAGCTTCTTCGGGCGACTTCCGTCCAGGATGTACGGCAAAAGTTCTTTGAAGCCAATGGCAACCCATATGCCGCGACTCTGATCGATACAGTCACCTTGGTGTTCCCGGTTCCTAAGGAAGCTTTGCATGGAAGTAGTTTCCTCAAGCAAGCCATGCGAGATCATACTATCGACACGTTCCTCCAGTCTCGAATTGAGTACCTCTGAGGACGCATGGACCCAAAAGATAAGAGGGTCGTATCTGACATGAGATCGAGCTGAGATTTCAGAGCGGTTTGGAACAGCGTGACCATCCCACTCACAAGACTGGATCTCTAGACTTTTGGTCCTCTGCTGTTCGTATATGTCCGAGGCTCTCTTGCCTGTCTTCAACCATATCTCTAGACTACGCCTAATTTTCCTTCGGTCACTAGGGTGCCATCGCATGGCCATTTCTGGGTCCACTTTCTGAAGTTCCTTCAGCATCTCCTCTGTACTTGCATCGAGCAGTTGCCATTCTTGCGCCTGATTCTCAAGGGTGATATCGTCTGTAACCCCCTCATCAACTAATGCATCTCTGAATAGAAGAGACTGTGTGTAGTAGTGTGTTCCGCCAACTAAAATAGGAAGCCGTCCCCTCGACCTAATTTCTCTTATAATACCAGTAGCCTGCTCCAAAAATTGTTTGACCGTCCACGCTTCGTCCCCTAATTTGACACAACTTAACAGATGGTGTGGTATGCCTTTCCTCTCCTCCAATGGCAACTTGTTCGTAGTGATTGGCAACCCCTCATACATCTGCAGGGCATCTCCGTTGATAATCTCTCCATTGAATCGTTGAGCTAACGATACAGCAAGCTGAAGAAGGGACTCAGTACCAAAGATGACAATGTAGTTAGTAGTTAGGAGGAGGGACTGACATGAGATTTGCCTGTGCCTGTAGCTCCCACTACAACAACGAGAGGAGGTCGTGGTGGTGGTGATGATGACATTGCGATGCAGCGTCTCGTTGCTTTTAGCATAGAATCGAAGCAAGTGCTTTAAGGTAGGTGCAGAGAAAAGGTGGACATGGAATCTGGATTATGACGGAGGTGTTTAAGGCTCTTGTCTCCTACCCCTCGTACCAACCTACCTTACGTATCTTAATTGCCTCCTAGCGCCGGCGTCCTACCTTAGTCCCAAAGCTAACGCGGGAGTAAGCCCAAAAGAGTCTAGATCGCTTCGCGGACTTTTGTGTTAGGACGCCTGCTCCAGAAACCCCGTATTTCAAAAAAACGAGCTTCGCGTCCACAAATT
>NKYR01000171.1:21777-64279 GCA_003184365.1 Evernia prunastri | reverse complement strand
TCTTGCTCACCTTCATCAAGGCCTCCGAAGGCTAGTCGAACAGCCTTCTGTTCAGCTGCTGAGTCGTCTGTAACCATGTAGCGAAGACGCCATGCGCCTCTGCCACCACACCAAGCCTTGACTCTCCTTAAAAAGGCACCAATAATGTTACCGTCCTCAGTTAGCGAGAGCATGTGGGCACAGGGGATCCACCTTCCGTGCTCGCTGCGTGCCATAATGGTAAATAGCTTCCATTTAAGAGTGTTGCTATTATGAGTAGAGTCCATTAAGGCGAGGTGACCACGCCGGCGAAGAAACAGTAGCGGAGCTTTAGCCGGTTAGCGAACCATAGCCTCTACAGAAAAAAATCGGTGGATAAGACTCACATCTCTTTGCAAACACGGTACCATGGGCCATCTCACTGTCGATATCTCTTCGGGCCTCGATATTAGCACTGCGCACGCCCTCCATTGTTTCCAGTGACGTCAGACAGTCAGCCCACTGGATTTCCCATGCATCTTTGGCACCTTGAATGCGCCCGTCAGGATGAGACTTCTTCCATTCGGCGCCGGCGTTATGGCAGTGCAATAGCTTTAGGTGCTTCCCACCAGCAGCCTCCAGGGCAGAAAGGTTTCCAGTCCATTTGACGCCTCTCAAATTGCTATAGATCGAGGCAATCTGCCAGCCTTTGGAAACAGCTTCACCAGCGGCAGTCATGACGAAGGAATTGATTTTGACCTGATCGACGTAATCACGCTCGTGATTATGCTGCTGGCAGGGACTCTTCTTATCCAAATGAAGCGAGAGTACAACAGTCATTAAGATACTGCTGTCAGATTGGCTGAATGCTTTCACCATTTTCAGCTTCATACCACAGGGAGGGACGTGTCGCAGTTGCTTATTTTTTTGCCCATGAGTCTCGCTAACAGTCTCCCCCTTGTGTAGACGACACCACCAGTAGGAGGACTGAGTGCCTTTACCAGTCATCGCGTTATTGGGCTTGTTGCATACCCAGAGATTGTCCATCAATGGCCAATACGCCTCGTACTGCTCTGCTGTCCATGACACGGGCGCATTCAACGAAAAAACAGCCTGACGCGTCTCGGGAGTATGGGGAGGCAATTTTAGTATTGTTGACACGGCCTCGGGGGACATGGTAGGGACCGGTTTGCTCCGCTTGCTACCCTTCCGGGCCTTCTTGGGGGCGACGACATCACCGGAGGCTTTACGCTTTAGGGAGGGAGCGGAGGAAGAAGGCCTTGGTGACGGTGATCTAGACGCGTCAGAATATGTGGGTCTGCTCCATTCGCCATCGCTAACCTCCTCATCCTCCTTAGCGACGACGTCAAGGACCTCGTCTGGATACATGGCCTCCGGGGTACGACGATCGATACCCTCGGGGTTGCTACCGTACCAATCCAACTCTTCCTGAGTATCCTCGAAGCCGCCATACTGAGGAGGCTGGCGAACGACAAGCTCTTGCGACGTCATAATGAAGAGATGACGCGATTTGCTAGCTATTACACGATTCACGAAGTATGAGGGTGTGGGGTGGAATGTGGAATCAATGGCGACAGCGAGGTATGGAGAAGGAAGCAGGGAGGAGGCACGCGGGTACCGTGATTACTATGTGGATCTCTTACTAATCAAGGTATGTGGCTGCCCCAGTCTCCGGCCTAAAGACCCTCCGGTATCATACACTAGCGTTGGCTGAGGTTTAAAAGCAACCCGAGAGGATTCGTGCCTGCTTCCCGCGCCCGCAACTTCCCCGCCACCAAAATATACTCCAACCTCTCCGCCAAGACATGACCACGGAATCATTACACCATTGAACTGCTGTTCCCAGCTGCACTATTAGCCATTCACCTTCTGTAACCTTCCGATATCATACGCAAGACCCGCATCATTCCCTCCGCGTCGTACAATCGTCAGCTCGAAGCTCAAGAGATACATCCGCCTGCTCTTCTCGGACGAAGCCTCTATACACCCGTCCCCCCCTCTACGTCCAATCACCCTCGACGCTTCTCTGGTCACAGAAAGTAATCCAAAGGGTACTGAAAATCACCCGAATTCAACCTCAGCTCGCAGCGTTTAGCAATCGCCGCTCTGCAGCCTCTGCGAAAGGTGCCCAAGGAGTCGTCGACGACAGCACGAGCGGAGCACCATCCGACCATCCAGCGCGCAGCAAAACCCTTCAAGGAACCTGTCACACACATTGTTCGGCATCAGCTTCCGCAAGGAGAGGCATCGGGAAACGACGTCTCCTACTGACATCTCCACCAATCACCTTCCCACCTGTCCTCACCTCACACAAACGCAATGGCCAACGAAGTCCTCATCCGCGTGCTCGAGCGAAAACGGAAATACATGTGGCCGGAAGCGCAGCTCAACTTCTGGCTCATCGTCATGATAGCAGCCGCCGCAACGATAGTCGGCGTGTTCACCTACTTCATGCAGCTGCAATCCAACTTCCATCTCGGAGTGCCATGGTACGTTCCCTTGACCCTTCAACCATTCCTTGCCCCCCCCCCCCCCCCCCCCCCGGAGTGAATCCAATAGACATTACATGCTAATTCCCCCCCGTCTCAGGATATTCCCCTACAGCATAGCCACCGGCTCCCTCTGCCTGCTCTTCCTGCTCATCATCCTCGTCCTGATCCAACAGCGGCAGCTGCTCCCCGGCATCGTCGTCCTCGGCTCCTTCATCCTCTTCGTGCTCTTCCTCACCGGCCTGATCGAGACGGCCATCCAGCTCTACGGGCCCAAGGGCTCCGTCAACAGCTACTGCAACCTCTACCGGCCGAGCTCGGGCCTGGCGAACGGGCAGGCGACGCTGGCGTGGCTGGAGACGCAGGGGATCTGTCAGGACTGGAAGGCGGCGTTTGCGTTCTACATCGTGGGGACGGTGTTCTTGCTGTGGATGATGGTGATGGCGTATCAGGTCAATCAGGACAATTTTGAGTGAAAAAGGAGAAGTGGGGAGAAAAATGTGAGCGATATGAGCAATGCATACATTAGCGTACGGAGTTCGTGCTGGGTTCTGGGAGCCACGGTATATAGTCTGGATGGATATATCACGTTGGACCGATACACATCCCATCTCTTGCCCGCCTTCTACACCCGTCAGTATGCAGAAAACGGCTCAAAAGGGCTGTGTGGGTTAGCAGCCAGAAAACCGGCAACGTCTCGCTCCAGCACACTGATTGCCAACGCTCAAGCTACGAGTCCAAGCCGGACATTACATGCCCGAAGTGAAGGGACACACAACCTAGCAGAGCCCGCTCCCGCTTCTGATCCAAAATCATTTGCACAGTCGGAAACCCATAACCTATGTGTCGCCAAAAGAATGCTATTCCTGAAATGAGGGCAGCTTGCCGGTCGCGAGACACGGCCATCGAAACGATATCCCTCACTCGACGACCGAACTGCAAGCGCCATCCCTCGACGATGACCGAAAGTCCCTGACCAAACCCTTAGCCAGAACGCCTAACCCTCCCACTCATCCCGACCCAATATGCCCTCAAAGCAACTCCGCTGTAGCTTTACCCACTATAGGGACCTGTACCATCGCGTCTCTGTTCCCCGTTCCCGCATTCTCCGTTCCCCCTTCCACTAGTTGCTCCTTTTTTCCCTTCCCTAATCTTTCCAACTCGCCTTCATGGACCTCCCTCTCCCTCTTCCACCCATCGGCAATCAAGCGCGCCACATTCATCCCCATCAGCGAGCTCGTCTCCATCGTACTGATGAAACTCTCGATACCACTCGTGTACCACACCTTCCCCTCCTCATCCAGCTGCACATCCTCGAACGTAACCCTAGGCGGTAAGTACGGATAGCTCTGCCAGACTTTCTCGTAGATCCAGCTGATGTCCCTTTCATCTTGGGGTTCGTGAGGGTGGGGGCTGGCGTGGAGCGGGGTGAGGATGCTATAGAGCCAAGAGGCGGTAACAGGTGCAGGGCTGAAGATTTTGTAGAGGTATTCGCGCTGGTGGGTGGTTGGATTTGTGAGGGTGCGGAGAGTGGAGATGCTGTAGAAAGGTGGAGGGTTGGCGTTGGTTTTGGGGGTTGTGGTGAGGATTGTTGTCGGGACGCCACCCTCGAGGTTGAAGGCCTGTGGGTTCAGTTTGCGTCGGGAGGTGAAAAGCGTGACGTGCAGATTCACGTAAGGGATCTCTGGAGGCGGATTCACCGGAGCTGGGGTGAGACTGAGCTTGGCGAACTGGAGTGGCGCTGCGAGGACCACTGTGTCGTAAACGGCGAGGTCGATACCAGTAGGATATGAAGACGAGAGCGCATTGACGGCGTAGCTGCCGTCGGCTTGGCGGTACACATTTGAAACACTGGTATTGAGCAGGACCTTCGCCCCAGAAGCTTTGAGCATGCCATCAAAGATCTGCCAATTGCCTCCTTGGATCGACATAGCACCATCCGTAGCCATGCAGACCATACTCTCCAGCCCATGTATCTTATCGATATTCTGGGCATAATTCACTCTTGTGCTTGCCTGGATGATATCCGTCCCAAATGGGCCCGTGATGCCATTTGCCTGCAGGAATTGTTCTCCGGTTGCCGCTGTAGCCTCGGTCAAACCGAGATCGTATGCCGTCTGTGACAGATCCTTGAATGGGAACTGCGGCTCATCGTACATCTTGAGGAATGCTCCAACCGTCTTCTTCATCAGCTGCTGTGTCCGGATGGGAGCTAGTCCATATCTCCACAGTATCTTCGCTGTAGTCCACCAGCCACTCTCGCTTCCCATGAAGACCCAGTCATTTCCATCGTAGACACCCAAAGTATTCGGCAGATCCTCGATGTTCGGCTTGAATCCCTGGGTAGAGAGACCAAATTCTTTGGCGGCAGAGACGAGATTCTTATTCACTTCCACGAAGATGCTAGCGCCCAGCTCAACAGGCTCTGTGGGATCACCGTACACATCCACGGTAGTCGACCTTCCTCCTACATAGTCCGAGCGTTCGTAGACAGTGATATTGATCCTGCTGCAAGGATGCCTGAAGCGGTTGAGATAGTAGGCGGCCGAAGCACCACCGGAGCCAGCACCAATTATAGCCACGCTCTTAAACGGTTCATCGGGGTCACACTGGTATATTTCGGCATCTGGAAGGCTCACAATAACCCATCCTGCGTCTGAGGACGATGAAGGGTAGAACAGAAAGCAGATCGCGACGGCTAAGCAGATGAGGCCGAGAACTCTTCGACGCGACCAGAAGGCAGACCGAGAGGAGGTTTGCGCGGGCTCCATACTGGTTGATCACTGAGTGAAGATTTGGCCTTCTTCATGCTTGACGTGGGCAGATCTTGACGGCATGGTTGAGGCCATCAGCCCTGCAGACAGGCGCTCGCAATCTGAGAGGCGAGGCAATTGGCTAGCAGGTGCAGGAAGTCATTCGGCAAGCTAAACCGTTTTTGGACACGCAACGGAGTTGACCTCGCTGATTATATTCGTGAGTTTGTTTTACATCCACATCCACAGTGGCCCCTTTCCTTTCAAAACACTCATTGGGGGAATTAGTCCTTGTTTTAGAATGCAGAAAAATAGTGATTCGAGTCACAATTGTCACTCGATGCTTAATAAGGTCCAACTCATATGTATACATCTCGCACTTCCAAGCACTAGATCGTCCGAGAATGATGAGATATGGATTCTAAAGGAATTCTCTTACGAAGGTAAAAGACGGAGGAGGACTTAAAAAGAGCGATATTCGAGATCTTAAAGAAGGTTTCTCTGCTAGAAGTCCCAGCCGGAATGGGTCAGTAATCTGAGCGACATACCTGGACATTAGCGAGTGACTTTGGTAAAGCAGTCAACCCATTGTGGAGAAACGGTACTCAAATCGGTACTGCTTTGATGTGCTGGATGCTGAAAATTTTTATGAACTTCAATTCAGCCTGTCAGCTTCTATCTTGATCTTTGCATTTCTTTGGGGCCTTTTTTCTGTTTTCCTTTTTCTTTCATCTTTCGTACTACTGTACTGATCATACACAGATGGAGTACTTGTGACCGAGCAGCGGCCGATCCCCCACAAAAGTTGTTGCTTGACTAAACATCCCCAGCTCCAGAAAGATACCATGTCCGCTTCATAAAGAAAGTAAAAAAGATGAAAAGAACGAAGCCAATAGTTATTGAATGTGGAGGCACCTTCACACGTACACCACGAAACCCTACATTCTCCTCATCTTGTGTAGAGTACAGGAAGCCAGGGATCTGTATGGTATCGAGCTCCATATTCATCATCCATCATACCATACCATTTCCCTAGAAAACCGCCCACCAGCGAAGGAACCTTCTCCAGCGGCACCGATTTAAGCACCTCCAATACATCTCTCGCCGAAATCGTTACCGCGAGCGTCGTAGGTGTCAATTTCCATATTACATGTCGTTACTAACTCCTACAAAGCCTTTCACCACTCCAGCTAGGCGATCATGACGGCCAAATTCATTGAAGATTCGAGACGCTTCGCATAAGAAGTGTTCGTGCTACTGGCGGCGGAGACTTAGCCTGGAGAAACCGCATAAAAGAAAAAATAAAGACCCAAACAAAACTACCTACCTCCTCCTCTTCCAAAACCCCATCTCCCCAGCCCGAACCGCACCAATCCAACCTCCTCTTCAACAACCCCCCCCTCCCCCAAACAACCAACGCCACCCTCAGTCCCGACGCAGTTCGACTAGCGGGCAAACGCAAACCAAGGATTTCTTCGCCAGACAAACAGACAGACAGCCAGCGCGCGAGCGCGTATACAAACATGTCCTCGCGCACGAGAGGATCGAAAAGGCACCTGCAGGACGGGGAAATAGGTGATTGTCAAACAGGGAGGCAGCAGCGGTAGAGAAGAGGTTTAGAAACTCTGTTTCATCAACGGGAGGAAATGGTAATGGTTTGTAGTACATTTATATGCCGCAACCCAAGACCGCCAGTGCCAGTCCATCCATCCTGTTAATCATCGCACGTCTCTTTTCCCCCTCACCTTTCCAATCTCAATCTCGAATCTCGAATCTCAAATCTCGATCTCAAGTTTCGAATCTCATGAAGTGGGATACTCCATCAAAGAGACGATCAAGGTCGACTTTCGCTTCCAGTTCGACTCGGTTGATTAAATTGAACAGGAGCCCTTCAGCGGTAGCTCTCCAACAGCAGCTTAAGTGATGCACGTGATGTACCACACCACCGGAGGCCATGTACAGGATGACAGCCGAGTTACGCCGACGACGAAGCATGGATGTCACGGAGGTAGAACAGGCTGCACTGGAGATATTCCGTCGTGTCTGTATGCTTTGGGGTTCGGATAGATTATGTAGTTGCTATCGTCCGTGACTTCCTGTCTCCATCTCTCTTCATCTCCATTTCTCGCTCTCTCGCTCTCTCCCTCTGGCTCGCGCTCTGCTCGCCACCACCCCCGCAACAAAAGCCCCCACCCACCCATTAGTGCCCAACCCCCACCCCGCCCCACTCGTAAACCCCCATCCCCCCACCCATTATCGAAACTCCCTCTTCCGACTCGGCTGCGAATTCGAACTCCCCAACGGGATCTGAATCCTCGCCGCCGCCGCCGTCCCCGGCCACGAGCCATTCGCCACGGGCCTGCTCACCTCCGCCAACTCGCCCCACCCGCTCAGCGCCGTCGAGTCCGCCGGATCCCCCGTGAGCCGGTCCGCCCAGAAGACGTAGATCTGCCCGGGGAGCGCCGGCACGACGCTGATGGAGGCGGCCAAGGGGCCATAGGGCGAGAGTGCACCGCCACCGCCACCAGCTTGATCTTTGCTGGTGGTGGTGTTGGTAGTGTTGGGGGCGAGGAGGTCCGGAGCGGCGACGAGGGGGGAGCTGAGGTTGTAGGCTTCTTGGTCGTTGACGGAGCCGGGGGTGCCGGTGATGACGAGTTCGTGGATGGCGGGTTGGGCGCCGAGGGTGGTGTAGTGGTAGAGGTAGGTGGAGCCGTTCTGGGACACGGCGGCGAAGTCGGCGTTGTTGCTGTCGAGGAGGTGGGGGAAGCTGGCGCCTGCAGGGGAGAAGAATGGCCGAGGTTAGTTTCTGTGGGGCAGGGTGAACTTTGATGGTTGGAATCGTGCATGCATACCGTTCTTATACGTCCCGGCCGGGTCCGAGACGGACATCCAGGCTTCTTGTAGGGTGTTGTTGCCCGAGGAGAAGAACAGCCTCAGGATTTGTGTGCTTTCATCGATGGTGGCCGCAAGGTGGGAATTCGGCCACGGATCGCGCAACTTCGCGCCGTTGGCCCAGGAGTCGTTGTTTTGAGTCCAAATCAATTCTTGCACGTAGGCTGCTCCCGTTAGATTCTCTGCGTGGTAATAGAGGCGGAGGCCTGGGCCCGAATGGAAGTTCTCCGAGTAGACCGCGGCCATCCGGTAGCCGTCCCAGTCGTTCTTCGGATCCTGCGTCATCGCAGGTGAGGAAAGGTTCCCCACGGCGGCGATGTTCATGTTGTTGAGAGTACCGGGTTCCCAGTAAGCCGTGCTGGAGAAGATTTTCCTCTTCTCCTGCAGCAGTCCGTTCGATCCGACGTAGAAAATGTTGCCCTGCGACCCGGTTATGCCTCGTACAGCGGCGAGGGATTCGAGCTAGTCTCACCTGCTGATCGGAACCATTCAGGTAGGTCACCGTTGCAAGTCCGGTGTTGTTGATCGCATCCGTGAAGATGGGTCTGATCTTATGTCAGTCGGATCTTTCATACGTTTCCCTAGGTCATTCTTACCGAGCGCTTTGCCAAGACGTTAAACCATTGGAGACAGCTTCCTTGACGTTTCCAAGGGCTGATTGGTAATATATCCGGAAGGCTTGTTGGCTTTCAGCGCTAGGACCGCCTTGATTATAAGATAGGACACTCAGTGGTGACGCTGCCACGACATCCCCTTGCCTAGGACACCAGTATGTAAGTCATCCGTTCACTCCCAGCTTCAAACGTGAACCTACTGGACGGGTAAGAATGTGGAGTTATTTGCACTATTGGTCGTATTATTGGTGGTACCATTGGACGCCGGCTGTCCAGACGAAGAGGATTTCTTATTATGTGATTGCATTCCGCCTACAACTCCGCCAATCACAGCTGCGGCAAGGACGATAGCAAAGATAAGGCCTAACAGCTCCCAGAAATGCTTTTGTCGCAACCCACATATCCTCTTCTCTGGTGGTGGAGGAAAGCGGAGGCCCTCATCCATCTCCTTGAGTCCCATCGGAGACATCGGGCTTAGTGTCCCATCCGGAGATGTGGGGATACCCATTGGGACACCCACCGGGACTCCTGCGCCTGCCTGCTTCTGGTTGAGATGAAATCCATGGTGATTGAATTCATCGTCGAGGAAGCCTTGAGGTTTTGATTGGTCCACATGCAGATCTTGGTTATCTCTTGCTCTTGTGTCGAGTTGGAGTCCTTCGTAGTCCACCTTGTCGACTGGCGACTGACTACAATGTCAACATTTTTTTTGGAAGAATACACCTGCAGCGGGCAATTTACCTTCTCGTTTTTGAGTGATGAGCGAGTAGTCATCATGTCTGGTTGAGCCAGTCATCCAAGACTCAGAGGCGACTTGAATTCGTATGCGACGGCCACGTGAGAGCAACATTATTGAGAGATGCGCCGGAGGGCTTGCTTTAAGGATCAAATTCTCCGAGAGGCAAAGTGCACTAGAAATAACGGTGCGATGCGTTGCGTCGTCGCACGCTAAATTCCAACAACATCTGGTGGTGCATGAAGAAAAACAAGATGCGCACAAAGGAGGAGGTTAGGAACAAGGCTATGCGCATTCAGTCTTACTTTCCCTTGGCGTTTTGGAAGTTTCGATCCAGAGTCTAGCAGTCTAGCTAATGAGTCGAGCTTTTGCTCAGACCTAGGACCTTATGGGAAGGAGGGGGAGCCTGATGGATGCGGCCTGCCGTTCGAACGTTTCACAATGACGCTCCGTCTACCCCAATCACAGGGGCCCGGAAACCTCTGGGACACTGCGGTCAAAGGACCTTGCCATAGTTGGTAAGAGTTTTAGAAGAGGCCAGCATGCACTCAGAATCAAGTCACAGTATTAAATCTTCGCGAACACCAAGAATTACTTTACCCACACTCGTCCGAAGACGCTGCTAATTCGGCGATCGTGGGAGGACACCACTACGGAGAATTCTTCTGAAAAACCCCACACCAGAATATTGGTGGCTGCATCCAAACAGTTGTCCGGCTTTCGTATCGCGTGGCTTTCAGAAAGGCCAAAAGAGTTGGTGCGAGATGATCGAGAGAAAGGAGATCAAGAGGTGATGCGCAATGTTTCCTTATTTGAGCGCCTGTCGCTTATATGTTAGATCATCCTTAGCTTCCCCGGGGTCTCGACCACATACTTTCCTTTACTTTATTAGGTACCCCGGACGGAGTGAGATAGTCCTCTTACGGTATTCACCCGTATGTGCACCGAAGGTAATCAGAACCTTTTGAAGAGTTAATTAACAAGCACCCCAAGTGAAAATCGATCAAGCTTTGATGGTCATTGGATCTCGAACTGCCAAACGAAAACCAAAAGACGCTAACAAATTGGGGGCAAGGTTTCCCGTTCCATGTTGCACTGGAGAAGCTTGGCAAAGACTGAGACGAAATAATCGGTACTCCGTACAGGTAGTGTGGCTAGTATAGTTTCATGCCTTCGCATGCCTGATGCCTCACAGTGAGGCCCACACCATCTTTATATCCTTGATTCCAAATTCATGAGCTTTGAGGTCTGATGCAAGTAGATACTCGTAGAGCGCAATCCATCCACATCTGGATCTACCGGCAAGCCTCGACGGAAAATCCTTATTGACATCTTTGCATCGTCCAAGAGACTTGTCCTTATGTGAGGGGTTCCGAAGTCTTGTTCTATCACAGAAGACCAAGGAACCCTCCCAAGTCAGGATTAGGTGGTTACTGGTTTTGGAAGGTCACAACCTGGGCCTGGGATCATTGGGAGCTAGAAAGCTGCAGAAGGCCCGAAGACGCCAACGCCGCATGGCCCGAGAGACGCCCTCCGGCACTTAGTTGTTTCACCAGTCCGTAAATAAACGAATCTCAACTATCTCCTTGATTATCTTCATCTCTAGGTAGTCTCATGCCCATCAGTTTCATCAAGTTGCCTCCAGGTCCTGAAGCACCTCCTTGACTTTTGAAACTCTCCAGCAGGTTTTTGGCGAGATTGAAATCGATTTCCGCATCTCCACCGTCTGAAGCGTCTTCCGCCTCCATTGGCGGTCTCGGCTTCCCGCTGCTGGACACCCTTTCAATCGCTTTGCGTTGCGACTCTAGATTCTCGACCTCCTGTTTGGGATTCAAATTCAGGGCTCCAGCTCCTCGAAGTTCGTTCTCGATATCCTGGATAGCTTGATGAACCCCTTTGTCGTTCTCTTCGTCTGATGAAACACTCAAGACACCCTCCTCTTCATGGAGGCTGACACTAGGGGTAGTACGGGAGCCACTAGCACTAGAACGCATGCCCATCATCTCCGTCATCATGTTGGCGAATGCATCTTCATCGAAGTTGACGTCTTTGTCATCGCCCTCTTCGTCACTATCATCATTAGTCATACAGTCTTCTTCCTCATCGTCATTATCCATATCGTCCAAAATTTCCGCTCCATCAGCGCCAGCGGCATCATCATTCAAAAAATCTTCAAACCTCGCAACCATTTTGCGAAGATTTTCCTGAGCACCTTTATCTCCGAAACCCCCTTTTTCCTCTGATGCACCCGCCTGTCTATTTCCCCCCAACTCTTTCTCGAAGTCTTCAAAGTTTATATCAAGCCAAGCCTCATCGTCTTCTCTCTTTTCCCACTTCTTGATTTCAGCGTCAGTTGGCAGTCTGTCTTCTCCAGTACGAATGTCCTCAAGAAGCATTGCGATCTCTCGGACGGCTTTTTTATCTTGATTTTGAGGATCGCACATCAACATCTCAAATCCACAGGTAGCTTTCATACCCGTCTCTGCTATATCTTGAGATTTTGCTTCTCCGGGTATGGAAGCATAGTCTGCCCATGACACGGGTGCTGCGAATCGCTGACTCTTGAGCTGAGCATAACCAACTTTGGTGAATTTCACGGTTATGGTCACGAGATCTGTCGGCGGAAATTGGAGCCTGGTGTGGTCGGAAATCTGTAGCGGGCGTAGAGCTATGGGATCGCGTAAATAGAAGGCTTCGACTGCGGCACCTATATAGGTTGCATTCTCATGGAGAATGTAGGCAAGCATTCTAGGTATTGTGAGCAGTGCGTGGTGAAGACTGTCCGAGATCTGCTTGGGGTATCTTTCAAGACGGTAGAATGCTTCGGCTTCGACCGCAGGGAGATGTAATAGCTTAGATGTTTGACGCTCTATAGTATCCAGCGATTTATTCAGGGTCAACGGCGCTGGCTTCGCGTCGATTACTTGTTCACCTGGCTTCTCCAGGGGAATGATTAACAGCTTTCCATCGTTCAGCCATACCCGAAAGTCTGCAATCTCTGGATTAAGCCACCGAGGGAGAACATTAGCTGCCTCAATGAGCAGGAATTGCCCATCAGTGTCTGCAACCCGAACCCAGAATCTAGGAAATTGCTTGCTGAGCTCTCGTAGAATATAGACGATGAGCCACTCGTCTTCTACGGAATCTCCATAACTGGTACGTCCACGCAAGAAGCTTCTACCATCTTCTCGTTCAAGCGAAAGCTTGAAGCTCTCCCGCTGCCAGATGAAGTCTTTGAGCAATACGTTGGTTAGCTTAGTCGCAGCACTCTGTATTTCACGTAGCTGCTCTCGCCTCTCCAGATCCGTAAGATTTGAGTCCAGAATGTAGATACTATACTCTACGCAGTCATCAGGTAAAGTCTTTGGAAAGCCATCGAAACCTTCTCCGAACCATTTGAAGTCATCTTTTGGGACATCCATCTCTCGGCGGAATCTAATAAATTATGAAATTTGAGCAATTCGAACATTTTTTGAGCCAAGACCGCCACCTCTGATGCTTGTAAGGCTGAAGTGGAACAGCGGGGAAGGTTTGCCGACTCCGATTGTTTACAACCTTATTTTCCTTCGATAACCACAACACGTCACAGCAGCATCACTTTGGCGTATATCACCACATGAATTATTCCGTATGACGAGCGAGCTTGGAGACGACACAACTCGCATGTATCGATTTCCCCATGGCGTATATCGAGACACCGCGTACGGACGCGGGCAACGCGACATATATGACCAACGGCCATGATTTTGAGAACTTTTCCGTGGAACCTTCGCTACTATCCCCTCTCAAGCGGAAAGATGACATTGTTTCCCAAATGCGCAATGGCCGTGGTATCAGTCTGAAAACTCCAAGAGCACGCGTACCGTTAGCAGATCGACGGAACCTTCCAGCACGAACAGAATTCACTCCTCTCCTACAAAGCGTCGCAAGGAAGAGATTAGAGCGCAATGGCAAGCAAGGTGGAGCACCTGAAACGCCGGCATTCTTGAAGGCTAGCTACCAGGGCGGTGACACCCCCGCTCTGCCGCGAGGAGATGTGTCAGGCGTATACGGAAGTGATTTGGGAAGCTCACTGCTTGGAGACAGAGATGGAGACGGTACACCAATGCCCCAAGTCGCCAGCAGTAGTGCGCAGTCGACGCCGCTCGCGGTCTTACCTAAGAGAGATGCTGCTGGAGGCTTGACAGACCAAGGGAACATGATGACTCTACGAGAACAAGAAAACGTCGGTGTGACTGCAAGTCTCAGCTACTACAGAATGCTAACACTTCCTCTAGATCATCAACAAAATCGAGAAAGAGAACTTTGGTCTTAAGTTAAAGATACACTTCTTAGAAGAATCACTGCGAAAGTCAGGACCCGGATTCAACGAGGCCGCGCTGAGGGAGAACACGGATCTAAAGGTTGATAAGGTCACCATACAGAAAGAGCTCAGACAGTGCAGAAAAAATCTCAGCGGGGCAGAGCGCGAAGTTGAGATATTCAAGCGTCATATCGAAGAACTTCAGGAGAAAGCGAAGCGAAAGCACGCTGATGAAGCCTTACGTCAGCAGCTGGAGGACTTAAAGAGCGACTTGGCAGCGAAAGAAACAGAAATTGAAGATCTCAAGCAGCGACTAGAAAGTGCAGAAGGCGATGGCGAAGAGTTGGAGAAGCTTAGGGGAGACATTGAGGATCTCGAGGCCGATCTGCGGGAAAAGGATCGCATGATAGAAGAGCGAGACGACGAGATCGACAAGCTAAAGGAGCAGTCTAAAAAAGACTCGGACGAGTTCAATGAGGTGTGCGCTGAGCTTGAAGCGGGCAAAAAGCGCATCGAGTATTTGGAACAAGAACAAGGGGACTCTGTACAACAAGCGGCGAGATTGAAGGACATACAAGATGAACTTCAAGATGCGCTGGAAGCCAAGCAGAGAGCAGAAGAGGATCTTGATGAGGTAGGAATGCCCTGATGCGCGCAGAAGTCTAATGCTAAAAGTTGATGATAGTTGCGCGATGAAATGTCCAACAAATCTATTAACACCAAGGGACTAAGCCGACAACTTGAGGACAAGGCAAACAAGCTTCAAGATGACCTCGCCTCTCTTCGGGAGAAACATGCTCAACTACAGGAACATTTCGACGACAAGTCCAGAGAGGCCAGCAAGCTACAAGAGAAGCTTCGTGACGCCAACCAAGACGCAGAGGTCCGAGAGCAACGGCTCAAGGACCAAAATGAACTGCTTCGCCATGACCATGAATTTATTGTCCGAAAATGCGAATCTCTGACCACCCAGGCAGAACAGGCGATTAAGGAACTGGAAAGTAAATGCGAAGAAAAGGATCTGCTACACTCGCGCCATGATGCTCTGACAGCTGAATCCCAAATCCTACAAAAAGATCTAGCCAAGGCTCAGGTAGATGCCCGAGATTTGAAAGAGGGCTTAGAGGACGAGAGACATCATGCGCAGGACAACGACCGCCAGCTGCGGTCTGAGGCAAAACGGGAGATCGACAGACTTTCAGAAGAGGTCGATAGCCTCCACCGTGAGCTAGATGATAAGGAGAGCCAATTTATAACGGAGCAAGATCACTGGGAAAGTCAGCGACGAGGCTTGCAATCGCAGAAGGCAAGAGCTGAAGAGCAAGCGGCAGGTCTGCAACGGACAATCAGTAAACTACAGGAGACTGAGGGGACACTTTCTGGTCGTGAAATGAAGCTTAAAGAAGCTCTCGAAAGCGAGAAGCAGCGTCATAACAGTGAAGAGGCAGTTCTCGAGCGTCAAGTCCAGGCATTGAACATCGATATTGACCAAAAAAGGCAAGCCTTAGACGACCTTCGATCTGACCTATCGCAGACCAGGGAGGATCTTCGCATTAGTCAGAGGGAGCAAATTGTTCTCGAAGAGAAAGTGCAGGCTCTTGAAGATGAAGTAGAAGTGCTCCAAATTGGTCTTGAAGAGGAAGCGGACAAAGCAAGAGAAGAATTACAGGCGGCCGAGCAACAAGCGGATGACTTGAGATCGTCCTTGGATGCTGCGAAAAAGGAGCTGGCCGAAGCCCAGGACGACAACGCCGAGAAATGTGGGGATGAGGTGAAGGGACTCAACACCAGACTGCACGCAGCCGATGAGCAGCTTCGGCACATCAAAGCCGAAAAGCAATCATTACATGACAGATTGGCGGCCGTTAACCTTGAACTTCATGCACTACAGTCATCATCTGCGGAACTTGAGGCCGAACGTGATGAGGTCCGAAGCCAGCTCGAACAAATGCGAAACCAAGTTGATGAGACATTCAAGTTCGACCAAGAGAAACTTGACCTCCGTACTGCAAAATTGAAGCTTGAGAATGACATCGGTCGTCTCCGTGTGGAGCGGAAAGGTCTCGTTGAAAAGAACGCCGCAATCGAGCGCGAGTTGGAATCAGAGGTTGAGCGAGCCACCTCGGAAGAAAGCCGTCTCAATGGAGATGTTCTTGACTTGCAACGAAAACTTGCAGCAGCCTCTGGCACTCGAGATCGAGAACTTGCCGCTGCGAAACAAAAGGTCCAGCGTCTCGAGGCCCGCATTGACGAGCTCGGAAGTCTTACTGGCAAATTGGAAGACAACGGGGAGACTGCAGCTGAACTCAGCATGGTTCAGAGAGACTTGTCGACAGCACGCAAGCAGGAAACAGAATACCTCCAGCGTGAGGTCGCTCAAAAGGAAATTGTCCGAGATCTGAAGCAAAAAGTCGCACGACTGGAACGGCAATCTCACGAGCAAGAAATTGCTCGGTTGACGGTGGACTCGCCAAAGTCTTCTGTGGGAGGTTCTGCTCGCAAGAACGAGCTCGTTGAGGTTCAACGCCAGCTCGCCGACGCTCATCAACAACTCAAAGAAGCTCGAGCGAAGTCAAAGGACGACTTGAAGACCCTTCAGCGTAGACTTGCCGAATCAGAACGCCAGGTTCAGTCAAATCTTGACGCCTACGAGCAGCAGCGTGAGCAGCTAGAAGCCGAGCTTTCTGCCGCCCGCAATGAACAAGACACCATTTTGGCCAAAAATGCTACAGCAACTCAAACCATTTCACGCCTCCGTACTCGCATCTCTTCCTTGGAGAACGATATTCGTACCCAGCGCCAAGCCACGACGGCCGATGTCACCATAGCGGAAGAGCGAAAGGACTTACACGAAATGCTCAAGGACGCCAAACTAACTGCCGAAGATCTACAGGTGCAGATCAACTCGAGAGAGAGCCAGCTTGCATCGGTCTCTAGCCGAGAGAAGGACCTTCGTGCTCAACTGAAGCGTGTCCGAGAAGAGCGTACCTTACAGACGCAGAGATCAACGGCTCTGTCTACAGAGTTAGAGAATGTGCAATCTCGCTATGAGGGTGCCATCGACAACCTTACCCGCCAGCAGCACAACTGGGAGGAGGAGCGTAAGGCGATGGCATCTCGTGTGCGTTTCGCCAATACCTCGGTCAGCAGCCTGCATGCCAACGACCACCAGACTCTCGAGTTGATGCAAAAGAAGCATATGGGCGAGTTAAAGGGATTGGCCAAGCAGATCCAATGGCTGCGGGCTAAATGCACAAGGGAGGAAAGCTTCAGGAGTGGCCTGGTATACGAAAAGAAGTTCTTGTTGATGCAGATTGAGATGTTCGAGGCTTGGTAAGCTTCCTTTCTTCCTTCTCCCGTCATGTGGATCTTCTCTAACATGTTGCACAGTAACCAAATCGACCTCAATCTCCTCTCCGAAATGGGCATCACGCCGGGCCCGTCGTCTCCTCGTCTGCGCCTCGGCGACAGCCTCCGAGGTAAAATAGGTAGACCGGAGCAGAAGAGGCCTTCACTCAGGGTTGTAAGCTTCATGCTGATAGCGAGCTGTCGGATGAAGAAGTTGAGTCAGGAGTGGGCGGGGCAGCGGAGGGTGAGGGACGCGTTGAGCAAGAAGTTGGAGGGCATGATGGAAGGGAAGAAGGGGAAGAGGGTCAGTAGCGGGAAATGATGAATTCCCTCGTCTCTGCATTATCGGGTGTTGGATACTTCGGGTCTGCGTTTTGTTTGATGTACATATCATTGCAAAGCGGTTACGAAAATAATGGACAGTTGCCTTTGACAGTACCGCTCCTTGACTGGACCGGCTTTGCTTCTGGTTATGCTCGGATCTTGAATCCTGAAGTATTTCGCTTGAGTTGGTATCGTAGTGGGCTTCAGTAAGGTACTCTACATCTCCTGCGCTTGGCCGTCGTTGGCCTTTAGCTCCAGAGTCTCATGAAGACAAACGGATTGCTTTGGCAGGACGGTTACGCGCTGTACAGAGCTCTCTAGTAACGTTATCGTAAGAGAATTGCAGCAGAAGCAATGCAATGCATAGGAAGCGAAAAGCACATATAGAATTCAGGCTCGTTACTGAGGCCACTAGTCCGGTAGGGCTGACTGCCACTAAGATATTTCCAAGTTCCAACGGCGGCGGCCCCGTAGCGGAGGGAGCCATTTTCCGCGAGCCTAGGACATATCTTCAAGAAAGAGCACATCATGTTGGACCAAAAGAGTTAGCAAATGAGCTTGAATGCATGATAGAGGGTTCAATTGAAAACACCGAAAGCTCGAAGAGACAGTCCTCTAACCCTCCTATTACATAAAGGCGTAACCCGAAGTCTGAGCGCACGAGCAGGAGCGAGAGCAAATTTTTCGAGCGCAGACCCTGCCGTTGTCTATCCAGAGGGTGAACTCTCAGCGGGGCACAGCAGCGGTGATAGAGAATGCATGGTCAGTCTAGCTATGGGTCCATCAGCCATATTTGTGGCTGATGGGGACAAAGAGTGGCAAGCCTGGTACATGAATGCAACAATGATGGAATCTGCATGGAAGGCATGGAAGGCACTAGGCAAATAAGCAAACGCTGACATGAACTTTGACAGAGTACTCTCTCCAACAGTCCGACGACAACTCCGAGAGGCCTGACGCCATACCTCTTCAATTCGACCGCTCCAGAGAACCCAGATGGAACACGCCGTGTCCTTCCTTCCTGACCCTGTCCCCTCCTTGTATGATCCCGTTCTTTTATGCCCAAAGCTTCGGCTCCCCCCCTTCGTGGGTTGCCAGATACTCCAAGAACTCCGTCCCGCGGGCACCCTCATGGTCGTACCAAGACTTGCCCCAACAGCGTGCTCTGGACTTGAAGAGCATGTTGGGGATTGGTAGGCGAAGGCAGGTTCGTCTTGCCGTTCCATAATCCAATCTCTCAAGAAATGGCTTAGAAAGAGGAACAAGCTGACCTCTGTGCCTGTCGGTGATTGGTCGTGCGACACGCCATGCGTTGATGTAGTATACCATGAGGTGGGGCATTTGGGCCTTGGCCGGGATGGAGGGTTGGACGAAGGTTTGGTTGACAGCTTCAAGGCCCCCGAGGACGAACATCTCAAGGTAGACGTCGTCGCTCTCCCAGAACAGATCGGAGCGCGGAATACTCAATACCCTGGATACGCTGAACCTGCGGCGCACGGGGAATTTTGATTTCATGATTTCCAGGAGCAGATGGTAGAGGCAGTGCATTCGGTAGCCCGTCTCTTCATTGTACTGTTCCAGGAGTTCTTCTTTGATTTGTTTAGCCGTTTTCGGTGCAGATGAGTCAGAGGAAAGTCGCTTTCAGTAGCCCTCGAAGAAATGGAAGAGCGCAAGGATGTACGGATAGACATTATTCGCGAAATTCGTGACCGAGGAACTTTAAGTTTGCGCAATGACAGCGCTGCTGGAATGGTCTATGACATCAACAATTGGCTCGACAAGGTGGCTTTCTGCGACCAGAAACGCAAGTCTCCGGGCGCCCTCACAGCGGCGAGCCACCTCATCGAGGTCGTTGATTTGCAGTGTGTTTGCTCGGGGAAGACGATGGCGGAGATACGGGTGATAGAGTGTGGATGCTGTGTAGTGGCTATCGTTCTTGAGGGCAGAAGAGACGATATGATCCTCGCTCCCTGTTCCACGGTCGCGAAACCCCCCGCAGAGGTCTCGGAAGAGATGGAGCTGTCCAGCTGTCATCTGAGCTAGAATCATTAGCTGAAGCTCAAGGGGAAGCCCCATAAAGTCAAAACGCCTGCTTTGAAAGGTGAGTGAATGGTTTACATCGCTTTGATGCGTTTGATGTAGAGGGGGTGAGTCTACTAACTTAGGTTCCAAAGGTACTGTGTAAAAGCTCGATGTTTGGCCTAGACCATTCGCTTTCATCATTCCGGCAGACATCTTTGATGTGGTAAAGGTTTCGGTCGTGGGATCTATGGGGATACTGAATGGAAATTTGAGATGTTTCGTCTGCGGTACGTAGAGGATGTGCCAGAGTTTATAGAAAAGGGCTTCGGAGCACAGACCCAGTCGTCACTTATCCAAGCGCCAAGTCCTCATCACGCTCCAGACGTCGCTACCCGAAGGCAGGGCTTCCAAAGCAAGGACTCAGCAATTAGCATCGTCATTCATTGCTTTACGTGGGCCCAATTTTCCAAATACTGACCAGTGGCGTGCCAATGACGACTGATACGAGCATTTATCTCCGAATACCAGACCCACACACAAATACCAGCACTCTGGCTCCTCACAGCAGATTTTTCAATCCTCCAATAGCAACATCCCAACAGATAAGACACCAGCATCTTCGCAAGGGGGTCGAGCCCGTCGGTTACGGAAGAGGAACCCGAGCAGAGAGTTAAATGTGGTAAACGGCGGTGACTTGGATTGAGGGGCATCGGGCAGTGAGACATTAAGCAAGTGTAACAACACTTGATAGTGGCAAGAAGTCCTAAGGAATACCGCCATAAACCCACGGTCGGATCACATCGGCCCCGTCAATAATTGTCTCTTCTAATGCAAGTTCCCTATCCTCTTCCTGCCCTTCCAGCCAGTCACCATGTTGCAAAATCCCTCCCCCCCCTTCCACTCCACTGCACTTCACTCAACGCAAGCATGCACGGGCTAGCACCTTGATCAACGGGGCCGAAAGTGCCCGAAAAAAAACCCCGCCCAGTCCAGCCGACGGACCTTTGTGCATCATTGAGCATGAGCATTGACCGCTCTTCACCGTGTGACTTCAAGTATTCTGAGGAGTTTCCAGCTCGGAACCTTCTGTTCCGGCGACTTCGGCTTTCGGAAAAGTGGATCTGTAGACTAGAGAGTTTTCTAAACGTAGCATGAAGCGGGCGAAGGATCTGCATGATACATGTTGAGAATCATGCGAGCGTGCTTGAGGCGGGATCGATGGAGGGAGAGGGGGTTTCTTTGAAAATGGGGTATGGTGTTCTCTGGGAGGGTTCTCTGGGCAGGTTCTCCGTGGGAGGTGTCTCTACGCAGAAGCCTTTAGTTTTGAAGTTTCTATGTGGCAAAATTATTTTGTGAGTGACTCCCTTACATCATGCATCTGTAGGCTTGGTTTGCTAGGTCTAGAGACTAGAGAGTTTTCTAAATGTAGCATGAAGCGGGCGAGGGATAGGATGAAGTGGGCGACGGATGTGCATGGTGCATGGTGCATGTTGAGAATCGTGCGAGCGTGCTTGAGGCGGGATCGATGGAGGGAGAGGGGTTTTCTTTGAAAAGGGGGGAGGATGTTCTCTGGGAGGTTTCTCTACGCAGAAGTTTTTAGTTTTGAAGTTTCCATGTGGCAAAAGTCTTTTGTGAATGACTCCCTTGCACCATCCATCCGTACGCTTGGTTTGCTAGATCTACAGACTAGGGTGTTCTTCTGCATGTAGCATGAAGCGGGCGAAGGATATGCATGGTGCATGTTGCGGACCTTGCGAGCGTGCTTAAGGCGAAATCGATGGAGGATCGGGGGAGGGTTTTTTTCTTGAAAAAGGGGGGTGAATGTTCTCTGGGAGGGTTCTCTGGGAGATTCCTCTACGGAGAAGTTTTAAGTTTTGAAGTTTACATGTGGCAAATGCTTTTGTGACTGGCCCCCTTGTCCCATGCATCCGTACGCTTGTTTTGCTACCGCTGCTGCCTCTAGAAGTCTTTGTTATCCAGCCAAACGTAGCCCAACCTGATAAACCCCTCAATGCACGCTGACGCACACTATCTCTACTACTACTTCCTAGCTGCGGATCAATCAAACCCTGCGTGGATCCACATGTAAGATTACCATTAGGAGCGAGAGGGTTGATGAGCTGCAGGGACCCGAGGCCTTGTTCTAAACACGTAATGACTGTATTTTTGCCCTTGGAAAAAGGGGGGCTTCGTGCTGGAGCCGACTGGTCGACTCTGGATGCTTCTTGAAATTGCAGGCTGTTTTGAAGGTGTTTGGATGTTGGGATGTGGGCGGGAATACCATCTGGTGGCTCCTCACAGTAGGTAATTCGATACCGTATACAAGCTTCTATCACAGTGAACTTCTAGAATGACGGTATAATTGAAAACCTCGCATGTGAACTAAAGCGCTGTATATATACCTCAGTTGAAGCTTGCCCACACAGTACGTTTGCGCTATGATACAGATGCTCTCGTGGAGAGCTGACTCCCAGCATACACCTCTGCCTCTTCCTGAACTTCTTCCCTTCCCCTGAACGATTGAGAGCTACCACCAGGCACCGGTAAGAAGAAAATCTGACGCCCGTTGAACCCAGCCTATAGTTGAGATCCACCACGATCCCTTCTTGCCCGAGACCTCCGAGATATCCTTCTGCGCGGCGCGGAGAACAGTGGCCAATGCCCACTGAAAGTAGCCTGTGAAGGTTGCATCGTACTGCTGCTGGGCAGCGACAAAAAGAAGAACATCCGACACCCATTGAAACCAGCCTGTAGTCGAGATCCACCCCGCTCTGTTCTTGCCTGAGACCTCCGAGATATCCTTCTGTGCCGCGCGGAGAACAGTCGCCAATGCCCACTGAAAGTAGCCTGTGAAGCTTGCATCGTACATCAGGATTTCTCCGTCACAGTTGTAGACGTTCCAGGTTGCGATTTGGATGGGGAGAGTGAGGTTAACCGCCGCAAAGTAGAATTCAAATCTATATTCAAGACGTTATTAGTGTCTGCTTCTGTGTATAGCATTATGAAAACATACCGGACAGACGCCGACGCGATATTCTGACTCGCAGCAAGGTGAGTGATCTCATAGGACTGCGGCGTGCCAATTAGGCTGAACTCGTTGGGGTCGTTTGAGGTATATATATATAAACAGAAAGGATTCTCGTGGAACACAGCGGGGTGGTTTGTTGCAAAAAGCCAAGGCCCCAAGCAGATCGAAGAGATGTCCCGTATGTAACGGTACGTGTAGCGGATGGCATTTGGATTTCCACATTTCGCAATGCAGTCGGGGAGATGATCTTTTACCGGCTTGTGCTTTGTAGAATTTGAACCACAACGTGGGCAATAGAAGTCGCCTTTGCCGGGGTTGGACTTTTTCACTGGGTTTGCTTTCGCTGAGGATGAAACCCCACAAACGTCTGTGTAGCCGTCACTCCGAGCATGCGCATGCCGCTTCTTGGTCGTTTCAGAACATCCTTCAGATGTTTCTGTCAAGTGTGTACGGTTCGCAGTGTTGGAGCGAATGGGGAGCGATAAGGTGGAGTTTCGATTTGTGGAAATGGCTTGTTGTGCCGGTGCCCTTGAAAGCTGGGCAGGGAAGGTATGGCCTGCACCGGTGTAACACTAGCATCGACTGGCGAATAGGACTGCATATGACCATGATGTACTCTTCTCAAAGTGTAGTGGGCTAATTCATAGCCATCTGGGAGGAGGATTTCGGTTATGGAGTACTCGGTGTCTGCCGTTCCGAATCGGTCCTGTATAACACTCACTGTCAGTTCTTGCTCAGGATCATTGACCCTCTTCGTTAGCACTTACGCGTTGGCCATCTTCAATATATAGACTAACAGTCGTGGATGCTGTTTGGATTATGGTTGTAGGTACGAGTGATGTCCAAGGCTTTATATATATACGACCAACAGAAAGAAGTTTATTATTTGGCCTGTGAGAAGTCTAAGTAAGATATCTAAGAATAGAGGAGGAAGATCTTACTTGTACTGCATTGTTCGGTGCAATGAAGTTCTCTTCTTGTTGTTGAGTGAGAAGAGCTCATCGAAGGTGAAGAGCCTCACGCCGCTATCGTTACGCTTGACTAAGGTCTTGCTGGGTACTGGGTTGTTGAAGATAGGAGGTGTCTTCGTCACACGAGCTGCAAGGCTTGGGACTAGAGCCAAGTTTGCAACAGATCGAAGAGATACTCAGTATTAAGCTCCCGGCCATCAAAGGTACGGGTGATGTCCACCCGGCCTTGGACGTCGGCAGCCAATAGCGTAGAATTGATCGACTTGGCCTGTGAGTAGTATAAGTTCCCGTTGACTGAATTCTAGCTCCAAGATTAGAGAAGAAAGATCTTACTTGGACAGCGTTGGCGGGGACAATGAAGTCGTCGAAGAACTTCTTATTGAGGGCAAAGAGCTCCTCGAAGCAAAGGACTTCACGCAGGTGTTAATATATATATATATGTAAGCAGAAAGGGTTGTGGTGGAATCCGGCGGGTTGGGCTGCTGTGAGAACCAAGTTTGCAAACAGATCCAAGAGATGCTCAATGTTGAGTCTCGACCATCAAAGGCACGTGTAATACCACAAGTTCTTGAGCAAGTATAGTCCATAGAGACAGCTTGATGGAGTTTGCCTGTAGAGACCTTACTGGAGCAGCAATGTTTTGCGCAATGAGGTCGTAAAGAAATTCTTCTTGAGAGCGAAAGGCTCATTGTGCGTGATCGATGTGTGTCTGAGGAAACTTGCGCGATGATACCTGAAGGTTCCAAGCGAGAGAATGCGTGGCATGATGGGCTGTGCCGTTCTGGTCGTCGTGGTAAGGTTTGGTCCCCCTTTCAGTTCTGCAACCCAGGTTGCCAGCTTTTCGACGGTGTAGCAGCGGCGGACGGTTTCGTTTGAAGCATTCAAAATGCAGTAGCCGAATAGTAAGGATGGTGTCGTAGAGCGTAGGTAGAGCGCGGTGTGAGGGGGTTCATGAGAAGATCGCGGACGACAGTAGGATGATTCTCCTTGAAGGTTGTATAAAATGCCGTGCAGGAGTATCTGAAGGCGAAGAGGTCTGCTGCCGTCGTCGTGCAAAGGACTTTCAAACTGATCTTTAGAGGGTGGTCGCTGGAGTACCGCGTGTTGTGGAGCGTTAGCAATGATTTCTGCCTCCTTACAGACTGGTATGTTGGGCAAGAGCTCACTGACATGGGTGCTGTGGATAACTGCACCCTGGCATTCTGGCTTAGGACTTCTAGTTGCAGTATTCTATTTGAAAAGTTTGCTTTAGGTACGCAGTTTTGTAGGACGGCAAGGGTGGATCTTAATGGTGATAGTGGGGAGGGTGAATGTGGCAAAGGAAGTGAACAATAACGTAAGCAAGAGGCCAGTAGCATACATGAAAAGTTTCGGCGCTTAAAGACTCGATCTTCAAGACCGTTGCCACTTCAATGGCTGACAACGCTCTTCCAACTCCAACATCAAGCTCCTGCATTACATGATGTTGTTCGAAAATGATCCAGCTCGATGATAGCAGGAATAATAGGCCAAACATATTAAGAGATGAGTTGTCTTGAGCCTGCTTCTGTGCAAAGCTAACAGCTTTGCAGACCGAACACTACCGCAAGTCAGCCGCGTTCTCCAAGACGTTGCTTACCTCTATGATGTCTCATTCAGACGGCGCTCATCTACCTCGAGCTCTTAGCGAAACACCAGGACTCCGAAGCTCTTCCTTACGAACGAGCCGCTGATCTATCTTGAAGCAAGAAACGAACACGGGAAAAGCAAACTCTCTATACTTTTCGATGCTCCGAATACGATACCTCCTTCGCTCCTGGTCCAACTAAGGTCCAAACATCCTCTGCTATTGAAGAGAATTGGAAGGAACACGAAGTACGAGGCCAAAGACCAAGCTTAACCACTATTTTCTCGCTTCTTGCTTACGACTACGCAAAGACATACCATGATCCGGCAGGCAGCTCTGTACGAACCTTTGTTAGTGGAGATATGAGAGTGTCAAAACAATCAGCAGGAAAATCTGGAGGGCTAGGTGATAAAGAGAAAAGGAGAGGACAGAAGACGGTGGAATACTCAGGGTCCCACAAGAAGATGCCTCTGAGCTTGCAATCTCGGTGCGAGCATGCTAGAATGAGAGCATAGCAGCTTTTAGACACCAAAACAAATACACATGATCTTTATCCATCCATTACCTGGCAAGGCAACAATTCCAGGTATTTCTTTGTCAAAATCTGCAAGGCTTCCAAAGTTGCCAAGACATGGGATAACTGCCGTGTCTGGACTCACACACTGATATTGTCAAAGTGGTTCTTATGGATGGGTTGAAGGTACCAGCAAGAAAGGGGAACCTCAACAGTAAAGTCTGCATCACTATGATTGACATATGCGTAGCTGTTTGAATGCTGAGTCTAGAAGGAAACGCCACCAATGTCGCTGCCGCGGTAAATACTTACTGCCGCGTTAAGCGCCATTTAGTACAAGATATCAACTGTCTCCAGGTGTGATATATGAGTGGCAGATACAAGATAGAAGGTCAATATGCCTCTGCGCCCGGACAAAAGAGGACCAAGTTTGTAGCTGAAGGTTTTTTGTTGGGGGATATCAGATGTGCACAGTGACAGTTCTCTGTCTGCTGGATACCATTGCATTTGTTCCCAATCTGAAGACTCTAGACAGTTCTAAAGCTCCTCATCCAGTCATCCCCTTTTAACTTGTCAGAAAGCCCATAGATTTCTGCTAAACAGCTTTGCTCCCAACATCTCCTTCATGGCTAGCACGATAACCCAGCCCCCAGAAGATCAGCTCCGCTTATCCCCATTGTAAATCACCAAATGCTCGTAGAAACCTTTCAGTCCTTTATCCTTCGAACAATATAACTGTGGAGTCTCATAATGCCTCAATGCCAGAGTATTATGAGTGGGGTTGGCGCGAGGACAGGGCAGATGATAGGTTTCCCTTGAAGACAGGCTGTAGCAGAGTCTAAACTGGACAGAGTCGACCGGGCAGGGCTCGAGCACGCGTAACCAAACATGAGAGTGCCTTGAAAGAGTAGTCGTCAACTGTATTGAGGCCGCAATCGATTGTAGGCTTCGGTCTGACCCTTCCAACAGCCTCGAACCCTCCCAGGTGTTAAACGTCGGCGAGCCAGAATACATTGTCCCACGGGAGTTATGAAGGATGTCTGTGATAACTTGAGGCTTTCAATGGTACTCATTATCGTGCTGTCGAGCAATGGCCCGCCTGAGGGTGTAGTATAACGTGTAGATGCCATCTAACCGCCTAGGTTCTCGCAAATGTATCCACTGGTAAAGGTTGAGGGTTCAACTCTTGCACTTGCTGAATGGGCAAGCCTCGTACGGCGCGGTTCGAGAACATACCTAGCCATGCCAACACGTTAGTATTAGAAGAAGAGGGTGGGAGCGAGCAAACGCAACGGAGCAACGTCTGCAAGGGAAGTGTACTTGCTGCTGTAGGTACTGTAGCCAGACTTCGTTCTATCCATGCTTTGCTGCTGTAGCTGTCCTTCTCAGACTCCATCTGCGTGTCCAGAGTGTACGGCAAGCAGGTGCTGGGTCTTCGCTTGCTCAGCCTGCTCAAGCTCGAGACGGCGAGGCTGCTGACGGCGTGTTTGTTCAATCCACAATGATTCGCATTGTAACTTCATCACGTAATGCTCTGAGGTGCCAGGGATGCAGAGGTCCTCTAAGTGCTCTTTGAGGGGTATGTCGCCTATGGTCTACTGGTCTCCAGGCAGGACGTTTTCTCATGAATATGCTATAGGACTGTGAATCGGTACGGTATTCAGCAAACCCAAGTCAAACGAAGGCTGGAGGTCGCTGTAGAATAAAAAGGTTCCAGCTCGTGGATCGCGGAAAAATTTGGACGGAAAGCCCGCGAAAGCCATTTGTCATTCCACCAATTTCTACAATCACATTCCGACAACGACAACTTTGATCAGAATCTTCTTGTTTATAAATTCGTCTACATATTTACTTTATAAATCCTCAAACTCAAGTAAAAGCGCATGTTCAAACTATGAAGGGTCATTCTGCTCCAAAGTTCCACGTCTGCGCTGTTCATCTCGAACACCACGAGCTCGGCTCGATCCACGACAAAAAGCAGACTCTGTTGATAACCGAAAAGCGAACTTGCTTGTTCTCCATTCTATGGTAAATGTCTTAGCTATGTGTATGTTTCTATCTTTTTACAAGTCTCGCAAGGTCTTCCAGCCGTGAGCGTGAGACGACCTATATCTTTATCCCTTCCAATGACACAAGACCCGATTCTATCATAACGAAAGGTTCTTTTCGACTGAGAGCTCAAGCCTGCTCTGCAATGTAACATTCGGATCGATCCACACCAAAGAACTCTTTCCTGTAATAGCTCAATAGCCTCCGGCTCGCCTGCAGGTATACAGTATCTCAACATCACCTTCCGCAAACAATCCTAGCAGAAGCACAGCATGGCGGTGGTTATGAGAACGTGAATCATCTGGTGACATCCGCCCTGCAGACGTCCAACAACATCAATTAGCATGCGATTTTTCGCTGGAATATAATAACATGGCAGTGCAACAAGAGATACCACTCACTCAAAAGGCCCAATGTATATCTCCACCAGCTCTCCGGTATATGCGTCAAATAGAAGAAGACCGCTAGAAGGTCTACCAGGATCATGACCGCATCGCACATAACCGCGAACCCTTGTAGACCTTCCATCCGTCCATGTGCCCAAGCTATATGTGCCGAGGCATCTGAGGAAAGTACTCTACAATGCGGAGAGCATCATAACTCTATCGAAATATGGCTGTCAGCGGTTTTCTGTTTCTTATTGGAGGGAGAGAGCGGATGGGCAATACCTTCGTGCAGCAGCCCCTGGTCCATCAATGTCGTCACGCGGTAAAACGCAGCAGACGAGGATGGGACAGTCGATGTTGTATATATTTATAAGAAAAGGTGGTCGTATCCCACGGATTGGCGCCGTGGGCACAAAATGTCTTGGCATCCCCAACCAAAAATCTATGTACATGGTATTGCTTCCAAATGCTCCTTCCAACACGCAATATGATTACATATATGAATATCACATAGTTTACAGCCATGAATACTTCTAGGGGCTCGCTGTCGCCGTTTCCTTTTGTCCAAATCCCGTGGTCTGACTGAATTATTTGATAATTCCAATAATGGCTTCCTAATTTTGGCTGGATTTGGTACTTTTCTCCCCACATATGAGCATGGTACGCAGTATTTAGGCTTGTCCCCCATACGTTCTAGCCTACCATGGTCACGAGCGGGTGCCGGATGTACTCGTGTTGACAGAGACTCTTTGACTGTTGGTAAGTACTTGGTACTGCAGTTACTGCTGTGAGACTGAATCACTAGATTTGGTATTCCTAATGATGTCTAAGGAAGAAGGATTCNCGTGTCTCAGGCTTTTCAGGCCCTGGATACAAGAAAGCATACTCATTTGTATGCTGCACGAGTACTTTTAGAGTCTCTTCGCTAAAAAACAAGCTGAAAATAGCATAGGGATTATTGGGAGCAACGGTAGCTGGCAATTGACCCTGGCCATCAGAATATGGCTTGGTGATTTTCGTAGGGATGAACTTAGGCAATGGCCATGGCTTTGGGGGAGGTTCTTTTGGGACCTTTGTGGGCTTTGGATCCTGTCTCACATGGTCTAAATCATTTGACACCTTATTGCGAGGCATGGTAGTGTTATTAAATAGTGTTATTTGGCTATTTGGAAGACGCGTTGTTTTGATGGTTTTTGGTAGTGGGGCTGTAAGGCTGAACCCCTGAATTTTGTGCCCTGCCAATCCGTGGGATAAGCCATAGTAAGCTGTCGACACGGCACATTGTCCATGATGAAAGAGAGGACTGCATTGCCGTGTGGTTCTGAGGAGGCTCCTTCTCGAGCGGAGCCGCGAAAGCAACGTTAAGCTGTTTGGCGGTGAGGATCCTTTGTGCAATGCCCAGGAAGTTATTGATACCAGCGCTTCTCGCTTGTTAGTCTCGTCCCTTCCGTGCATACTTTATCCTTTCAAAGCATGATTGTTTTAGCAATCCGTGATGTAACTAGCCATTCTTTGTCGCCATCAGCGATAAGACAGCACATGGTCCACAGAATGAAGTATGTACGACCATCACTGCTCTGCCGCGGTGAGGGTGAGGACAGGGTGGATTGGCTAATCATGATCGGAGTAGAGGCAAAAGGCCGTGCGTTTTGGAGAGTTCTGGCTATTGGACGCGACTGAAGGACAACGGATTGGTTTGGTAGGACACTGATGCTATGGAAGTAGTTTGACAGTCGGAATACTCGAAGGTGCACCCGCTTTTGCGTAACCATGGAGCATGGGATGATCTTGAGTTCTAACAAAAGCACTGGGCCTCGCCAGGAATGTCCTAGCTAGATGCAGTATGTTAGCAAAGGGTCATGTGCGCAAGGTCATACCCACTGAGGAAGATGGTAGCGCCGTTCCTCCCCCCACTCCTGTTCCCGTGAGCAACGTTTCAGTCTCGGTGTAGTATAAAAACTGTGTGACTCTGCAGGCTTGTCGAGCTCTATCCGTTAGCAAGTGCTCTTAAAGGCTGTCGGTTTGTAATAGTACTCACCTCGAACTTTTAAGTTACAAGCCCAACCCGTCAATTTTACAAAAGTCTTCTGTTAAGCTTATGGCATTTTCAAGAAGTTCAAAGCCAGTGAATTCGATGGTCCGTGCGCGGATTTTAAAAAATAACTCGAGAAAACCCTGCAAACGTCATATATTCTTTTCACGAGCAAAACGACTTAGAAACAATTCACGCATGGAACAGTCTTTTGAGTTTCCCTTTGAGCCCAACGAACCGCTCTTCTCTTGGAACAGTGCTGCAAATCGCAAACTCCGCTCAACTTACCTACCAGCAGTGCAGTCCGGCCCTTGTTCCCGTACTACAATCACCAATGATACACCTCCATCCATACATGGCATGAGATCGTGAGGAGTATACTCATCTTAAGAACGAAGTCAATGAGATACGAGGCCGCCAGCAGTCGCTTCCTCCAGTGCCACAAACCCCCACATGGCCGGCCTACATCCAGCCTCCTCTACCGCAGTCTTTCCTGACACCCTCTCTTCAACCCTCGCCGATGCCTCCTCCGGCCCTGCCTACCAATTTTGACCTGCCCCAGCAGAGAGCCCAGACTCCCGTCGAGACTGAAGCACCGCGTCGTTCTTTCCTGCATCAAGGTAATGGCCCCTTGCTATCCCCCTTACTGCACCGTTCTCAGGCCGCCGACATCAAATACATCAAACAGAGTTATCAAGGGACGTTCGAGGTAAGAAACCTCAACAAACTGTCGAATGCTAGCTATGGCTACAAACGATATGCTTATTGGTGATTCGGAGGAGGACAGACAGTCAGCGAGAAGCTGTAACCTACAGCAAGGTACAGAGGGAAGAAATATGATACCTATTGAAGAGTAAGCTGCCTCTGAAAAAGACCTTGCGTTGCTCGATCAGCATGCTAATAGAAATTCTTTCTTTCTTGGGGCTTTTCGACGTGCCCTTAGAGATCGCTCTCAAAGTAGTAATTGCCATTTCAGCCTTCAAAAACCTCCTCAGCTTCCGGCATGCATCTCCAGCATCTTTCCGATTCACGACGGCATGAGAGACTGATATTGTCGCCACAGTGGGACTAAGGGTCAGCCGGTCGCATGTCAGTGTTTTCGCGCTGAATGGCTATTTCGCACAGGAGACCTCCAGGCCTGCAACATCGCATAGAGAGACGTGACGTATCAGCGGCGCGATGACCAGGAGATTCAGGTCTTGATGGGAGCGCTATTTACATGGGTTTCCCACCAGTGTTGGGCTCTTCATTCGAATTCATCTATTGCAGAGGCATAGCATCTTTACCGCCTGCCCATATCCCACTATTTTACCAAGTTTATCACATCGTGAGCCTACCATTCTCTGGTACGACTTGCCCTCGTTTCACTACACTCACCTGACTGCCATATACCAGAACAACCTCCTACCATCAACATATTCCGCTCTCGCATCTCTGGGGCCTTGTCGGCCAAGCGCGGTAAACAAGGTCGTCTTGTACCTGCCACACCGCCTCGCACCACATTTTTGTCAATCGCGTCAGATAACGAGTCCACATCATCGTCTTGTCCCTCTCGTAGGGCCCTCATACGGGAGGTAGCGCATCTCAGGAGACTTATGTGCGAGTTACGTCGATCTTACAAGACGCAGTCTCGCAGCTATCGCAGTCGTCACCAGTTATCGTCGGATTTCGAGGAAGGAAAGGGCGAGAGAGTCTCTTTCTTACATCCACAAGAAGGAAATCAGCCCCTTCTAAAGCTTCACGAATGCTATCGAGCAGTTGGGATCAAGTACTTCAAGCAAATCTTCTTTGGGATCTTCTTAATTAAAAACCTGCCGTATCTCGCTAGCAGCTACGTCACCTGGACGGCGGATATCAAGAATAAGAAGAAGGATGAGGAGAAGATGCAGGAAGTCTCCGAGCTTGATCAACTTCTACGGTGTTTTGGTGACTCTATATGATGACAGGCGAAGGCTAATTGGCCCATGATTTAAAAGCAGGCGACATTCTCGTAGTGGACGGGCTATTCTGGATTCTGCAACCCGTGGGACGAATAGCATTTGGCTTTTCCTCCCTTTACGACGGGTTGCAGAGCGGCAGCCATCTTAGCCATCTTTTTTGACCAAACACGTGATACCTGAGAGCGTCGACGATTCGTTTTTGGACTACGTCTAGCTGAGCGCGACGGTTGAAGAAGGTTCCTTACTTCCTTCAGATGCCGAGAGATCAGTTGTCGGTCAGCTGAATACCGACAAGCTTAAGCGCTGTCTGTATATTATAATCGCTTTATCGACTTATTATATGCTGATCTGACGAATCACTTTATTGACGAGAATTAGGAGAAGCAGCTCCGACCAGAATAACCCGTATTCTTTACAGATCGAGGCAGCGATACTTAGTCAGTATACTTCTACCACAATCGATCGCCTCCTGGGAATCCACGAATGGCTCTTCGCAGTCATTTCATCGAAATGCGGCTTTAAGTCTGCGGAAGAAAGAGCCAGGTTCCAAGTTCTTAATCTAGATCCCTTTCTCTTCGGCGGGCACCTTGCGATTGAGCGTGCCAACTCATCGACAAGTCCTCCCTCCGCCAGATGTGGAAACTGCGGTGGGATTTTCTCCGAGTCTTCCTGCCGGATATGTCCATAATGTTGGGGTCGGACGGGCGAACTTCGTCGACAGAGACAACGCATGCGCGGCATTCAAGGGCTACGTAACGTCTACTATCGAGGATGATGAGGAAATGCTTGTGCAACATACCTCGGCGAAGCGTTCGGTGGCACATGTAAGTGCAGAGACGTCGATCTACGTCACCTCCGAGTCCTCTTCAAATCCTACAGCCACCATCCCCATCGCTCGCTCCACTCGTCGCAAGAACCGGTCAAAACGGTTTTCTCCTCTCAAACGGACCAGCCGGCATTGATATTTGCTTTGCTTCTGGCCCTGTCGGTAGGTAGTCTACGATACACCCACCGCTGCTGCATGGCTCTGCGAGACCTTGCTAACGTAACCTACTCTAGTATTCCGTGACACATCTCCGCCCTTCGAGTGAGCCATGCGTCTCGGCTCTCAGCTGCTACGAATCAACTTGTCGATCCGGTTTCTGGCACTTACTTTTAAACCACAGAGTGCACGATTACCAATTTTCACCCTTGCTCGAGCATGGTTAGGCGAAGTTTGTGAGAGCGTTCTCGACCCTTACCATACAAAATCTCCATATTTTCAATTTATTCGATATGGGAAATTAGTTTTACGGATTCCAGGTAAAAATAGCATGCAAGTAGGCGGATACCACATATAGATCATCTATTCTCACTGTCATTTCATTCAAGACGAGCTTCATATTGTTTCCTATTCAATCAGAAAATTAGCTATGCGGCTGATACAATAGCTCTGCACACCAATGACTTACGGCAGCAAGTCCTGAAGCATGATTCACTTCGAGCAGCAGCTACACGTATTGATGAGAGATCTTGTGACAATAAGACCCCCTTTTGCAGTGGCCCATACTCTATTCATCGAAATTTGCCCCATTGATTCTGTGAATTTGCTCAGCCAGCCCACTCCTTTTTGGTAGAACTTACAAGAAACTTCCTTTCACAACTATATATCGCGCTCAGCATCGCAACACTTTTCTCACCGGTTTTCAGTCCTACCTTGAAGCGATTAACCCGACTATTCCCATTCATGATCCGGACCAGGATTGGGTCTTCAACGCTGCTGCAGAAAAATCTCGTCGCCAGAGCAGGGCTGGGGGTTAGTCGCTCACACCAATATCGCTTTACTTCGCGCATGGGCAAAAAACATGTGCATTGCATTGTTTCAGGCCATAGCGAGAGGCCATGGCAACAGTGGGGGATTCGTGACCTTCTTTGGTGTGAAATGGCCTACGAAGACCACGTCATCCCACAGGCAGTCGTCTCTTCAGTCAATTCTTCTCATTCAGAGCAATACCTAGATTGTGTCTTCAACGCTGCTGCAGAGAAATCTTTCTACATACCGTTCCTGTTGGAGAGTGGCACGGGTAAGGCTGGTTCCAATGGGCGTTAGCTACTCTTCCAGGTTGCGCACAGCAGCAGTACTCATTCGTCGAAGGTAAGACGTTGACTCTGGCGGAGACTGTATCGTACGCTCGGAGCAAATTGACCACAAATATCTATAGTACTGCCCAGAAATACGGCGTCCGTCCAGCGCTCCAGCATTACCAGAATGACGCACGCAGTCCTACAAATATATCACAAAAAGCAGGCTCTGTCGAAGCTTGCAAACTCGAGCTCTCTGTTGCCGATGTCTCGCAGCAACTTGCGTTCGTGGTTCCGACGGAGGGTTTCATAATGGAGTCGAATGCTCTTCAGCACCTTGGCCATGTCCGTCTTCACCTCATTTGCATTAGAAGATTCGCATTCCAATCTTCAGGCCGAAACCGGGACTAGGTACATCTTTTTCCACACAAGAACGTATCTGTGGCGGATACCGGCGAGGTCGCGACAAGTGTGTGTACTACGGCGGAGAAGTACTGTGTCTCCGAGCTCCAGCAGTATCAAAACTTTACTGAGTGCTTCGATTGTCTTAAGAAGAAGACATGCCTTGGGGAAGCGTACGAGCTAGGTCTGTTATATTGCGGTTCCTCTGATTTATCCGGCTCTTTTTCCACGAATCGGTACACTGACATGTGTTTCAAGCCATGATATCGTACTCTGCCGCATGGCGCACCAGAACATGGTTCCTCTGCGTCCAGAGGTCCACTGCCCACACATTGGGCCGTCTGGTGGGAAATACTGTGTCGACACGCCATCATATTCGGAGACCGTTGGGGAGAACTACTTCACCAACGCGCCGTTCGCGTACGGCAATGCCAGTCTTTACCGGCTGTATGATGGGTTCGACCTACAACGTGCTTGAGGTTTCCTTCGATTATATTAGCCAAGCAGTGGCATTCTAGTAGGAAGATACCCCTGGCGGATGCTGGCTAAGAATCAGGCTGACCGTTCGGATCCTGCGCCTCTGACGACTGCGAGCTCAATACCGAATATCTCTTTGGTCTATTTGTCATCATAGCAATCCCGGTTGACAATGCCATTGCCCTAAGTCCCCTGGGGATTCGGTACCCAAGCTCCAATCGAATAAATTCTGGGAAGGAGGAAGCTATTTTCGAGTACCTCGATGGAGTCTCGTACGAGTACACTCACTTCGCCGCAAGTTAGAATGTTACGTCGGCCATTGAACTCGGTGTCTTGCCTTCCCTTTTGCTGGTCCAAGGGTGTTTGAAGCGCAACCTGCGAGGGTAATTTGCCCAGTCACCGAGTGTCGGCCAGCAGTTCCCGTTGGGTTCGAATCTTCCTTGACACTGCGGCGTCCGGTAGCGAGCTCAAGAAGAATACTTGCTCGGTCTTTTCGCCAACTTGGCAACCGCATTCGACGGCCCTCATGCCTTAACTCTTCACGGCGTCCCGGTCTCGTACGAGCGCGTGCATTCTATATATAGCTTGTTGATATGGCTGCAAGCCAGTTTCAGCTGTTGCAAACCTTCCGCAAAGGACGCTGGGGATCGGGACCGAAAGTCGCTGTCGCGCTGCCATTGATGTCTGCCTTGTCTTCTACATTAGTGGTAAGGTCCTTCGAGACCCCTTTCCGAAAGAGCCACCAGCTCGTGGCCACAGCTCCGTGGTCCGGTCTATGTTCTGGATATCGCTATCGGCTTCTTCGGCTTCGATGCCTCTGCGTTCATCGCCTTTACTTATCCGATTACTTCACTCTCTCTTGACGCCAAATGCCGCATTCGTCTGCGCCTAACCATCACCATTCCAACTCTTTCTTATGATATCAACGTGAACTTGGCTCTCATCTTTTCCTTTAATGGTATGAAATACTTAATTGACCAACGTTCGAGGCTTCTAATATGCTTTACTGTGAACAGGAGCTGCAGACCAACCAATTCATCTGGAGCCTCGGCCTCGTTTCGCACACTTGTACTGATCACGATCAACATACAGAAGCTGAGCAAATTCGTTACACAAGACCATCGCGAAGTATGGGGGTATCGTCCCTCCAACCATCCCAACGGAGGAATAAAGGCGTGGCTCCTGGCTGTTGGGGGCTTTCTCGTAATATTCAATGCCCAGTGAGTGCGGCATTCGCCGGTTCACTGCCCGGAGATTTCACTAATTTCAGCTTACTACAGAAGACTGATTCAATTCCACGGAGTGTTCCGGTAGCCTACTATCAGGCTATCTTTCCGGGTGAATCCCCGGCGAAAATTGCATGGATCGGGAGCTTTCAGATCTTCTTTCTGTTTTTTATGAGTATCATAGCCAGTCCGCTCATTGAAAAGGGCTACTTCCAGCCGTACTTTAACGGAGGATGTCTGGAAATGTTTTTCTCGATCTTGGGAACTAGCTGGTGCCATGAATTTGGCAAGCTTCTCGCAGTTCGGGGAATCCTCATCGGGATTGGCTTGGGTGTGGCGTTTGGGAGCGGCGTATTGATCCTCTAAACATACTTTGACGCCCGTCTCGGCATTGCCGCTGGTCTCACCTCTGCAGGTGGATCTGTCGGTAAGTGAACCAGTGGTCTTGGACCCGATAGTCATCGATTAAAGAGTAGCCGGCGCAAAAGCAGAGTCCGGCAAGACAATCATTGGACACCGAGCCAACGGAAGAGGGCAGCTTACACAGAAGCAGACCTCGACTAGTCCAGAGGCTTCCAAGACCACTTCGCCGGCAGAGTCGTCGCTGCTCAGCGAAGAGCGATGAATCGACAAGCAAAGAGACCGCTGCAACCCAGTCCGGCGCCTCTGAAAGCGCAGCAGAATCCAACCACGACGCGGCAGCGACGAAAATGGGAAGACTTGGGCCTTTCAAGGGGCAAGGACGATATCAGAATCTGCAAGAAATTACATCGAAGGCGAAGGATGGCGGGAAGCAGCTTTGGCACCCTCATCAGATAGACACAAAGAAAAACCTTCAAATAACCATCTGACATGCTTTCCAATTATTCCATAGCTTTCCTCTTTTAAGGAGATTCGAAATTGCAGGGATTTTCCATGGAAACCTTCAGCACTCACTCAAAGCTTACATAACCTTCAGCCCCCATCTTTCAGGGTAGACTACAGAAAGATGCCATGTCCTCTGCAGTGAGTTGGAGCGAAAGCATCTATCGCAACACCCTCTTCAAGTCTCTAAGGTCACAGATTGATATGAGATGGATTCTGTGAAAGTTGAGATGAGATTATTAGTACAGAATTCGGCTAGTCTAACTATTTCAAGTAACGCCTTTACACGCTGCTTTAATCTTGCTAATATCTCACGACGTAGTACAAAGAGATTCTGCTTGTGTAACCTGTGTACACTTCTCTAAGACTGCAAAGTCCTTCCGCTCTGGAAAAAAAACTTCCAAGAAATCAAGCAGCTGTCTAGAGAAAAAAGCTTACCCATTATGCTTGCGCTCGGATATGCTAACTGAGCTGGCGGTCTGTGGATGGACTGAGATTTTCAGATCTACAATGATGATGGATTGTATATTTATACGTAGGGAGTGCCAAAGTGACTCAGAATGAAGCCTTGGAATGAATGGACATTGTGGTAGATCTACTACTGACGAATTCTCCCGATGAAGGAAGAGAGTGAGAATTTCTCCGAAGGTGAAGTCTGATATGAATGGACAGCATGTAAATTTGACACATAGCAAAACCCTAGAATGTGTGGGGAATGTGAGACTAACTGCCGCCATGAAGACAGGGGATTGAAGGGATCAGCGGCTTCGAAGGGTATCGCACAAGTATGGCTACCATCCTTCAATGGTGCATACAAGTATTGCTTCTAATCACTCAAGGTGTACAATGGCATGATCTCTATCCCTTATGGCATGGTCAGACACAGCTTCTGGTACTTTCTAGTACGCACAATATGGAGGTATTTGCTTTCTTCATGAATTTTCGCAATCACTGTGGGACCTTTGTCCAGCGATGCTACTGCCTTCAACCCTCTCTAATTTAATGTATTCGTGGCGTATCAGAGGCCTAGCATTCGCCAAACGACTAGCTTTAGAAAAGCTTAGCCAGAAACAATACAAATCTTGATAAAGAGTCAGCCCTGCTCATACCATTATTTTGCGGTAAAAACTGCCATAAGTCTCGCAACTTAAACGGGTACTCGCAGTTCCGAGCCGACCAATCGGATCCAAAATCCAGCTCATTCGGTGCAAAAAGTTTTTACGCGCAATTCTCACCCTCATTGATCTTCTAAAAGAGGTCACCCTCACGTTCCTCAAGGCTCATGCATTTCTCTGATCTCAAAGAACAGCGCAGCGCTTAGGTGGAATCCCAAGAGACAGCAAGCTCCTTGTCCTGTCTACCATAGCCCGTGTCTCTGTCGACTCAGCCGACACCGCCTCCAGCATCTATGCTGCTGCGACTAAACCTCTTCACCCGCTATCAGAAGTCGGCCCACAGCCATAACATTTCTGCATTTCAGGACAAAGGCCCCGTACAGCCGCCATCGAAACCAGGTCCGCTGCCATCAGGGCCATCATGTGCAAGTCACTACAAGAGAAATTTGGAGACGGATTTGGGGATGCTTCCATTCAGAACGAAAAAGTGCGGGTCGCTGTCGGACAAAAATAAAGACAGGTTGCGGAATGCTCCCATTCGAACTTGAAAAGTGCAGCTCTCTATTGGACACTGATGGGGACGAGTTTGGGGTTGCTGCCATTCAAATTTGAAAAGCGCAGGTCGCTACCGGACAATACGCAAGACCGGTTAAGGAATGCTTCCATTCGAACTCAACCAGTGGAGCTCCTCATCGGACACTACTAGAGACGAATTTAGGAACATCCCCATCTAAACTCTCCAAGCGCAGCCTCTCTACCCCAGAGTATCAGAGACAAATCCAGGTACGCTCCCATTCGCACTCCTCAAGAGCAGCTCTCTTTGGGAGACCAATGGAGACTATTTAGGAATTCACCCATCAAACTCAGCAAATGCAGCTCTCCACCAAAGCACACCAGAGACAAAGCCAGGATCCTTACCATATCAACCCCGAGAAAACCTCACCAAACCCAGCATCCACCCCCACAAACCGAGGCCAAAGGCCGCCCCTTCCCCGCCCACCTACCAGCCTACTGTGTCAATCCCCCCTGACTCGGCTCAAATTACTCTACGGCTACCCCAAACCTAACCGCAGCTCTCGCGGATTTGGAAATCTCACTGCTATCTCCAAGGGCAGATAACCGCAAAAAGGGAAAAGAAGGAATTGGGCAACGCGCAAGGGTGGGTACTGCATATGTGTGCAAGGCGAGACGGGACAGTCCTCATGGGGAAGGCGAGGCGGGAAAATAGCTCGAAGAGGGTCTTTGAGCAGTAGTGGGAGGATGGATGCTCATTGGGTTGCAATGTGAGGAGAAGGAGGATGTTTATGATTTCGGTTCGATGACAATTTGAGATGGGATGTTCTGGGATCTGAGATCAGATATGGACTTACCATGTCACTTGGAGTTGTTGATGTATGTTGTATTGTAGTGCAGGTCATGGATATTGAGGCGCAAAAGAATGAGATGTCTATTCAAGAAAAGCCGGTGCCATTAATGGAGATGGAGGCGCAGAGGAAATGACATGTTGATTCAAGAAAGGCCGCCTTCGACTATATATGCAAGAAGTTCCATCTATCGGCACCGGACAATACCAACCTCCTACTAGTCAACCACAACATCACCCCTCTTCCTCCTTCATACCAACAACTCCATCACCCCTTCCTCCCCCCTCAGCTGCCCCAGAATCTTTCCAAGCCACGACCCCCTCTCTCTTTCAAACCACCAACTCAATCCCCTTTCAATCAGTTGCAGCCGCAAACCTCCTCGAATCACGCCTGATCACTTGATTGCACCAAGCGGGCCTTGCGATCGTAAGGCCGAAACGGACGCCATTCGAACCGCAAGGGAACCTCTTAACCCCCCTCACCATCCTCTTCATCTTCGCCACGGTAGGCGCGTCAAGCACAGGCACGAACTCCTTGGCCGGCACCGGAACCGCGCTGCGATCGGTTAGAAGGGTACCGCTGCCAGCCCTGCAGAGACGAGAGGCGACGAGGTCAAGACGAGCGCGGCGGTTGCGGAGATGCTGGTACCGGATGGCCTCGATGACGGTTTCGAGGCCGCCGAAGAGGAGGATCTCGTGATGGGTGCTGGAAGAGCCGACCCAGTGGGCGAATGGAACTTCGTACGTGAAGAGATCGATGAGGAAGAGGTATGTGGCTTGAAGGAGGTGGACCGCCGGAAACCTGTAACGGTTTGTGAGGATGTTTCGTTGGAGTTGCACGTTTTTGGAGCGTCTATCGGCTATTCCTGGGCTAGCATTGCTGAAATAGATGGCATTGGCAGGATCCATCACAAAGCTGGCTATTTTGGCGCGGTACTGTTCGAAAAATTCACCCAGCAAAATGACGCCAGGGATGAAGGTATTGACGCGCTCTGCAAATATGGCTTTGTTACATTTGGTTCGTCGCTCTAAGGACAGTGCCATATTGTACGCCTTGTCCAGAGCGATGGGGAAGCTTTGACGAAGGAGGAAAAGACTTCGAAAAGGAGGTGAGGCTGGGTAAACGCTTTGGAGGCAGAGTCTGCGAAGAAACGCACCGAGTGCTGGCGACAACAATCGAACCCATTGTCTCCCGTGAACTGTTGGCGGCCGGGATTTGATGGCACGGTCAATGAAGGTTTTGGTAATGCGTGTTCCATTAAGCTTGCAGAAATAGCGAATTGCCGGGTTGATATCGCTGAAATGGTAGAGGTCGTCGATCGTCATGAAGCACAGAATTATCTCGTTAATTTCGTGAAAACAGCGACTCCACGTTGTCAGGAAGATGCTGATAAATGTCAGCATGAGTATTCGCATTGATTAAAGGGAGCCCGCTTACTAGACCGTTCCTGCTTCTGCTACTCGTGCGGGACGACGCTGTGGTCGTCTGAAGAGAGGCTTGCCATCCTGCTCTCTTCAAGGGTGCCGTCTCTACCATTCACACAGTACTTTCCGAACGTCCGAATAGATTTCTTAGCAAAATCAAGCTTTGCTTTGACAGTGCAAAGGAACAAAAGCGAGAAGGTAAGGGTGCTAGGTAGCTATCGACAGGAAGCTGTTGTGCAAAAACTTTGGCACGCTATGTTTCCGTAGGGCGCAATGTGGTGACACATAAACACGTAGCGTCCCATTGGCCACGGCGCTTGCGGAGAAAATGCCCGCACACAAACTAATCGGCAACGCCCTCTGTACTCACATAAGGTATCTATATTTGATACCCTTCCAGGTACGTGTCTTCCGCGTTTACAGACAAGATGTGCTTACGCTGCTAAAAGGCAACAGTTCCGAGCTTTCCTAGGCCCAAGCAAGGCTGCCGAGCATCATTCACCCATAGTTCTGTCATTGAGAACATGTCACCTCAAGTAATTTTCTGGGGGCTCCTCGTGCTGGGTACGTACCCACGCTGCTCCTCAATATTCTAGGATCCCTCCGCATCGTCCCACTATTTGATATTCCATATACAACAAACTTTTTTTTTAATTAATCCCCACCCGAGGTTTTGCCGCAAAACGCGTATTTCGCGACTTTCTCACCAAAACCATTCAAATACCTACATTATTATGGGACGTACCAAGGGCGCAATAGACCTTCCGGAGGCCAAACGAGGGGCCCTGATAGAGCTTAAAAAGGAGAATCATACATCCAATCGTCAGCTTGCAAGGCAGTACCATTGCGATAAGAAAACAGTGGCAAATGTTCTCAAACGCGCCGGAGACGCGCAAAAGGAGAATATTAACCCATTATCTTCAGAGGCCCACCAACGACGTCCTCAATCGGGAAGACCTCTAGCAATTAACGAGAGGCAGCAACGGCAGCTAGTCAGACATGCCACTAAGAACAAATTCCAACGTCGCAAGCCCTGGGTCAGAATTGCTCGAGAACTTGGGATTATGGCCTCTAAGTCAGCTATCAACTCTGCGTTTGTTCGGGCTGGATATGGTCGATACCCACCTCGTCACAAGCCTTTGTTGACACCGGAAATGAAAGAGGAACGTCTTGAGTTCGTAACGGAGTGGGGACCGAAGCTGGAAGGGAAAGAACATATAATTGTGCACACTGATGAGACTTCGGTGCGGGTTGGCGAATCTCGGGGACAGATCTGGGTGACTAGGCTTCAGGATGAGGCCTACCACAAGGACTGCGTGGATGTACGATACCGTGGATATACGGAGCTTATGTTTTGGGCTGCGTACACGTCTGAAATGAAGGGCCCGAGCTATATGTTTGGCAAGGAGACAGCGGCGGAGAAAAAGGCTGCTAANATTAAGGCCTGGGACGTTGCGTGGCGCAATTTGGAGCAGGAAAGAATAGGGAAGTGGTGTGGGAAGATGAGGGCACGAATGGAGCGTGTGATTTTGGCTAAAGGAGATAATAAATTTCATGGCTAGCCATCTTATAAAGCATCATTT
>NKYR01000171.1:0-21756 GCA_003184365.1 Evernia prunastri | reverse complement strand
TCCAAAGGTTAAAGGTGTTGGATATGAGCGGAACAAAAATTCCCGAGGAGGGATTGATTGGTATCGCTATCAAACATACGTGCTATTGCCCCGATTGATCCCGTTCATTAAGGAAGTTATTGAGAAGTATGGCGAATGCTATCTCGTTCAAGATGGCGCTCCGTCTCATAAAGCGTGGCAACAGAATGAGCTTTTGGAGATTGAGGGGCTAACTGTTCTTCCTTGGCCTGGCAACTCTCCGGATCTAAATCAGATTGAGCCCTGTTGGTACCATTTGAAGCAGTACATCTCGAAGCAACCGTATCCTCCAACTACGAAAGAGCCTACGATTAAGGCCTGGGACGTTGCGTGGCGCAATTTGGAGCAGGAAAGAATAGGGAAGTGGTGTGGGAAGATGAGGGCACGAATGGAGCGTGTGATTTTGGCTAAAGGAGATAATAAATTTCATGGCTAGCCATCTTATAGAGCATCATTTATTTGATAATTTAGATCATTCTAACGTTATTTAGATGTGTGGTTGTTGCGAAATAAAAATAATTAATATGGGTAGGATTTTGATTTTCTAGCCGGGGATTAATTTAAAAAAAAGTCTGTTGTAGGTTGCTACAGATTGTGGCTATAAGTGTTTGGTCGCATGCAACGCGTTTCAGTAATGATTCCGATCGTTTAAGCTTTGACCCTCGCGAAATGAGTTCCCGTTTATGCGCCATCTGTTCTCCATCCGCTCGATGTGTTCAGATATACCATCAATTACAACATCGGAGGTCGTTGTTCCTAGTCGTTATAATCTTTCCTTCTTCTATTTAAAATAAATCTGACATACAAGTACCACGGCGGCGCGCCCACAGTCAAGTCATGTTAACTGTACTGCTTACCTTGATCAACGCCATTTCCATCTCAGCATTGAATCTACCATTAGTCCAGCCAATCATTCCAGCAGAGTCGAACGCCAACGCTAATTTTACCCTATCAAAGGGGCTTCAAGCCGCGACTAATGCATCTCTCACGTCAAGTATTGTACCCGACCACTGGGATGGCACAATTGCCCTGCCACCCAATGGGTACATTATATCAATCCCATCTCCTTCATCAAATGGCACATCTGAAGTTTGGAGAGATGCAGACATCTCAACATTCAATACTTCCGCGGAGCTGAACGCTGGAGCTAGTCCGGTGCCTAATACACCCCCTTTGCCTGCAGATTGGAGGGTCATTTGCAGCACAAGACTTGGAAACGGCATGAACCGCCGAAGCTGCTTAGAGGCGTGGAGAATGTTTCCACATCTTAAGAGCCGCCTTAGCTTTGGACAGCGGAACGCAGCGGTCAAGTATGATGTCGGGCTTCCAAAGCGGTATTTAAGCTGTATGTTACGATACTCGGCCATAACTCTGCTGCCACCCCATCATGGGCTCGATCCGTGCTGACGACCTCAAAAAGCCGATGGTACATGCTTCATTGAGCCTTCATTGTTCCAGCACAGCACTGTAGCTCACGCAAACCCAAGTGATGCGGGCATTGCTTTGTCTTATGTCATTAGCCAGTGTGTGAGTGGCTTCCCGGCACAAGGTGGGCTTGCAAAAAATGGTGGTAGGTGGGCTTTGCAAGCTCTTGCACTCACAAACAATGAATTATCACCTATGCTGATGATGGCTGTCCAGGAGGCAATGGTGATTTTGGGGTCAGGATCATAAAATTCGTTCCCAGTGTAGTGTGCACTGATCAACCGTTTCCCTATGATCCCGTGATTCCTGAGGCTTGTGAGGCCATTCTAGACTATATGGAGACTTCTAAACAGGCAAGGCTTTTCACACAGGCGGCCGTCCATGAGCCAGGTGTAGAGGTCTCACTTCCTGCTTATTATGCTGCCCCCGCCGAAGGTATTCCCACACCCCTTTCCCTTGACCAACGCTTTCCAACACAGATAAGCTGACAACCGGCCCGAAAGCCCCAAAATGCGTACTCCGAGTTACAGGGATGCTGACCCGGCAGTTCGGCAATTGGTACTCAATCTGGGAGGCTGCAAATGCCATTGCTGCGATGTGTATCAGGCAGGGAAAGGGAGGGCATTGGGCTGGGCTTGGTAAGTCATGATCATTAATGGGAATCATTGCGGAGTTTTCATGACTCACATTCTTTTAGGGGCAACCGGAAGCCTCACCGTGGAGATGGGAAGAGCATCGGTGTCGGCGGCGTCACAGGAGTGATATCGCAATACCTGCTTGACATGCTAAGAGCATGGGGACTTGACTCCGTGAATCTTGGACGCACGTACTCGTCCAATTAACATTTTAATCCGACGCCGGAGCGTCTCGCATTCTTTTAAGCGCATGTTTCAAGGCAGTGGTAAACAAAGTGCCCAATGATTACGTAAGATAAGAATGCATCGCGAGCTTTTCCTTTTTCATTTCTTCCTTTCTTGAAACCTCATCAGGAACGACACCATCCATCCATCTTTGCCATCATTGGAGATTTCTTTTCCATCACAAGTTTCTCACGCCATCTATGTCACAGTGTGAGCCAAGCACAGCGACTCCTAAGCTTGCGTGAACGCACAGTCAGGTTTGCTTGACTCATAGCCTACTCAAATCACATCTTCAAGCTCATCCATGCTCCAGATCTTCTCGAATCCTCAAAAAGCTCGATAGGGGCCCATTCTTCGTCGCGAGCCAGTCTTGTTGGATCCGGCTTCCACGCCTCTTCGCTGATGCCTGTCCTTTCTTGCACGGTCACCCATCTCTAGCACTCGACATGACCAGGTGATTGCTGATTCCATTTCTTTCCATAGACCGTAGAACTAATTTTCGCAGCAATATGGTGCACTTTCTAGCATTGCCAGTGGACGTTCGGATCATGATTTACAAGTACTGCTTGGTGGTCGGCAAAGTCTTTCCGTTCACGTTTAGTGAGACCTATGATGACTTCTACCACTGTCACTCTTCCCAACCCACCAAACGAGTTTCTTCAGTATACGAGCTGCCAGCATCCCCATCTTGAGGGTGTGCGAAAAGGTGTATCAAGAAGCTGAGAGTATACTATATCAGGACAATACATTTGTCCTACCGACTCGCGACCTCACCGCAAGGTTTTTCGAGGCTTCCTTAGACACCGAAGATCGACGCGCATGGATCAAGTTATCGAGATCACACTGGAAAGTGCCGACTTGATAGGGAAGGATAGAGAGATTTGTCTGAAACACACGTCGCCACACAGACACGATATATTGAATCCAACGGGAGAAGGGTTGCACGCATTTTATACTACCCTACACAGATATGAGTCAGTCGAGTTAGTCCAGGAGATCTGGCCACGAAAACTGAAGCCCGTTGTGGATTGTCTATTGCTAGATAAACTTGTCGTTGATCTTGGTGATAGCTGCTGTACCGGAAGATGCTGCAAGATGGCAGATTACGAGACTCGGAAGGCCTTCTCTAGTGGCTTTGCTATGGGTATGCCGAAAGTGGTACAGCTCCGGGGCGCGGACAACGCCGAGGACTTCAAAGCATACATTGAGGAAGAAACTGCGAAGCGGCAGTCGATGCTCGGGGGAGTGCAGCAACAGAATAAGGGCGTTTCTGTGGCTTTCAATAAGCCAAAGAATAGAGGAGAGACAAGGAGCTGTGGTCACCAGCGCAGTTAGAAGGATCAAATAGGCGTACGGGATGTTTCACCATACGAAATAATGGGGATGCATGGATTTCGCTACCGGTCTTGTTTGAGATCCCCCTTTAGCCCGGGATCGATAAAAGCCTGACTGCTGTCTGCTTCAGGCAGTAATCAAGACCCGTGATCCTTCCAACTCTTCTATTTCCAATTCTTTAGATTGCCTTCTGCTTCCAGCCCTGGCTCTCTTTTCTTCCTATGCATTTCATGATACACTGCCATTCGGCGGTCTCGCTCGCAGATTTACATCTCTCAACTACATGTTGCATGCTATTCATGGAATAATTTTATCTATAGATAACATATCTCATCCATGGATAATACGTCTATGCATGGATAGTCATATTATTCATGATAGTGTATTATACATCTCATGGACAAAATTCCACCACTATCACATATCTCCCATAAATAAGTTGAATTATTCATGGACTGCTACTAAGTCTAGTATTTCTTCTACCTCTTCTGATTACTTTTCTTATCACTATCTATCATGCTGTTATCAACCATATCATTGCCCTTGCCGACAGTCTGTCTTCAAGTGAAATTTTGTCGCTGTCGCTTACTCGTCACAGTAGAGCCGAAGATTAGTCGCTCACATCAAATATAGCTATACTTACCGCATGAACATAGTCCATATGCATTGCATTGCATTGTTTCAGGTCAGCAGTCATCATGGCAAGTCAAGTGGTGGCGAGAGGTTATACCAGAGTAGCGGATTTGTAGCCTTCTTTAGTAGGAAATGGCTATAAAGACTATCTTATCTCATAGGCAACTGTCTCTTCAGTCAATTCTTCTCATCCAGAGCAATTGCACCTCTATTCGATGTTTTACCTTGGCATGGGATGACCCATGCATATTTATTTGCACATTGTTCAGATTACATATTTTCGCGATGACGTGACGACAACTCATACAGAAAATATGTGTATAGCTTCAAATGGTGGCTGCATTGACGTCAAGGGTTAAGCAAAATATTAATAGATGATATATATCGTTCATGGTCACTATGTGGTATGGATGGAATTCTTGTCCATGAGATGTATAATACACTATCATGAGTAACATACTCATCCATGGATAACGATAATCTACCAATAGCATGCAACATACATGTACCAAGCAGCGCTAAAAAAATCGTACCATTTGTACGAGGTCCATCGTACCCGCAGTCTTGACTCATCCCAGATTATTTTGCAGAGCGCCACCGGCTCATGGGTCGGGTACTTGGAGTTGCAATCGGCCTTGACCGTCCCATATAACAAGCTCGGATTACCACAGCGCCGCCGGAGCTGACCTCGCAAGACTGGAGGAATGCCAAGATATTTTGATTTTCACATTTTTTCTACGTTTCTCCATATCGATTGATCATCTGCGCAGAGTCAATTTCACTGGTCAGCTCAGGGAGTGAGCAACCGGATGTATTCTGTATCAAGGGTTGACTACCTACCATATCATTAATGATAAGAAAGCGGGATTTCCCAAGTTCCTGCATCCGCTAATTGCTAGCTTCCTGCATGCCACGGTATTACATAAGATAGCTAGATGCCACCGCATCTTTACACACGAAAAGCTTCTTGAGGCTACTGCGTTTCTCACGAGCTTCCACTGTGCCTGTGGTGACCTACGTTCTGACATTGAGACACTCTACATGGCGCTGGCAATAGCAAAAGCTGCGCCACTGAAGCGCGAGATCAAGTTATCCCAAGCGCTCAGCGACTATGAAGCCATTTTATCAGTCGAACAAAAACAAACCTTCCAAAAGTCGCTGCCTAACTCGAGTGCGGTCATGGCTCTCACGTGCGAGATTGATCGCCAAAATGCTGGTCGCAAGACTCGTCGATGCGGAGCTCGTTTGACAACCTTCTTGAACTCGGTCAAAGGCTTCACGACAATTGTAGATCTCATAATTGGCAGTTCAGGGAGCCTTATTGCAGGGGCGGTTTGGGGAGTTGTGAAGACAGCGATTCAGGTGGGCCTTTTCAAGGCAAAAAGCCTCAATGTCTCTCTCACAGCTTACAACCTCTTCCTTACCGCAGTCAGCTCAGCCCCTTCTTACATTGGTATTCACAGACTGCATCAGGCTTTGAAACTTATTTCGACTCCTTGTCGAAGTTGTTGATGAACCTTGGCCTGAGCTCACCTCGGTTCGAAAGCTACGCGCTTCTCTACCCCACGTCCAAAAGCCTCCAGAAAGAACTTTGTAACTACTATTCCGTCGTCATTAGTCTTTGTATGAAAGTAATTCTATTTGTGAGGAAGTCTGCCGTAAAGCAGATTGCCAGCGCATTGCGCAAGCCTTTCGATGATGAGTTTGGCACCTTCCAAAGAGATCTGAATAGGCTGAGTACAGCCGTGAAGGAAGAAGTCTCGCTGGCAGCTAAACAGCAGCAGAGCCTCGAATCCATCAATGCAGCTGGCGAACGAAAAGAGAACTCGTTGTTCCGGGCCAGTGGGGCTGTCTTTCGCAGAGAGACCGCGACTCATTTGGGACAAGCTATGAAGTGGAGGGAAAGCAGAATCAAATCTCAATTCCTCAATTCATGCTCCACGTATAATTTTGAGACCACACTAAATCAGGCCCGTAAAAAGGGTGTATCAACGTGGATCTTCAAGTATGATGAGTACCAACAGTGGAAGTCGAAGAGTTTTTCCTCGACGTTGTTGTGTTCAGGGATCGTGGGATCTGGGAAGACTGTCCTCTGCGCGAATGTCGTTGAGGAACTTATCCTGAACAAGCCTTTGGACTCCTCGCTTGGCTACTTCTTTTGCAGATCCGACGAGGCCACGTCTTTGAAAGCGCGCGAAGTTATAGAAAGCCTGGCCCGGCAACGATTCGGCGATGTGCCAACTGACACATTCAGGTTCGATCAAATTAACCCTAGCATTGGGGATGTCACTCTCAATACTGATCAGGTGTTGTCAAATATGCTGCTTCTACTTCACCACCACAAGCATTACATTATGGTGCTCGATGGGCTAGACGAGTGCGAGCATGAAGAAGTCCTAGTGCTCATTGAATCGATCCAGTCCCTGTTGAAATCATCCAAGCATGTATTCAAAGTCTTTTGGACCGGTCGATCCGATTTCACCTCAAGACTCTCTGAGCAATTTCGTCCTGATTTCCAGATACATATTTCCCCAACAAACAATGGGCCCGAGATAGCGAGATATATAGAGCTTGCGCTCGCGGACGCGCTGGAAAGCAATAAACTCAAGCTCCGCAACCCAAAGATTGTTCTCAAGATACACGACACTTTAGTAACTGGAGCCCATGAAATGTTTGTGTCATTCCAGCTCATTGCCCCTCGCTTGCATCAGACTTATCCGTCTCTAGGTTTCTTTGCGTATGTTTCCAGATTGATTCCATCTGCGCCCAGAATACAGACCATGACATCCTAAACAGTCTTGAAAACCTACCAAAAGGCCTACCGGCGACGTTCAGACGAATCCTTAGCCGGCTGCAGCGCTCGGCCTTTGCCGATCCAAGCCTTGGCAGGAAGATATTTGAGATAATAGCCGCTAGTCAGCGGCCACTGACCCTAAGCGAACTCGAAGAAGCAATCAGCATCACACCTGGAGATACAGAGTGGAATAAGACCAAATTAGTCAACGACGTACTGAAGTCGTTGGAGTCCTGTAGTAGCTTTATTGTCGTCGACGAAGAGCTTTCGACTGTCCAATTCGCGCATTCCAGCATCAAACGGCATCTTCTATCCAAGCCTACGGAATTAGATATTTGTGACTATCATATAGACTCCTTACGAGCGGATGTCAATTTGGCCAGCATCGCTGTAACATATCTCAGCCTTGATATACATGGCCAGGAGCTCATCAAAGCAAGCGGGCCTTCGCAACCGTATGCCGCCGAAGTCCCATCATTCGTTGTCAAATCGGCTCTTCCGAAATATGATGTTGCCAACAGGATCGCTCTGGTAATATTGAGAGGCCGAAAGACGTTCGGGAAAACTTCTGGTCTGGACCTGGACAAAAGCGCCCATCTCCTACGCGAAATGGACACACAGATGCAAGAAGTCTTCTCGTTTCTTCCATATTGCCAAGAATATTGGCTCTATCACAGCCGGAGTATCTACACTTTAGGCCATGACCGAGTCTACGAACTATGGATGCGTTTGGTGAATGGAACCGAGAGGACTGTCGAGGTCCCATGGGCTCCTGAAAAGCGGGCCGATCTGGGCAAGCACTTTCTGGGCTGGATAACGAAGAACCGTCATGATACGCTCATTGGAATAGCAATTCAGCAGCTTTGGTACCGAATGACTCACTCAATTCCGGGATTTGATCTGGGGCAATTAGAAGAATTCCTGGTTTTGTTGCCAATCGAAGATGTACTGCGGTATCTCAATTTGGTACCAGAGGGACGAATCGACAGTCTGCTAGAGGAAGCAGCGGAAAACCGCTATAGAACGGCCGCTCGACCAGTCCTCCAGATTGCAGTCACTGCCAACAATCCCAGCGAACTGTATGGCAATGCTCTGCATGACGCGCTGTCGAGTAACAAAAAGACGATCGCTGAGCTTCTTATTAGAAGTGTGGCCGATGTGAACTACCAAATAGGGAAGTACAGTACCGCTCTGCAATTAGCAGCGACAATACATGGCATGGACCCGATAGTCGAGCTCCTTCTCGAGAACGGTGCAGAAGTGAATGCCCGTGGTTTCAACGAGAGCGCGGATTCCCTTCTCGATAACAATGCAGAAATGAATGCCCGTCGCTTCAGAGATAGCACGGCCTTGATAGTTGCAGCAGCAACCAATAATGTGGCCACCGTCAAATTGCTGCTGGAAGCAGGTGCTGACGTTAATGCGTACGGCGGAGTCTATGGCACGGCCTTGATAGCCGCGGTAACACATGAGAGTGCGTTGTCTGTCTTAATCTTGCTTGAGGCTGGTGCTGTTGTCGAATCTCGTGATCCAAACGGGGCGCTTCCACTGGAGTTGGCTGCGAAGCTTGGAAACGAACAAATCGTCAAACATTTACTAAAATACAGGCCATTTACTAAAGGGACATTTGGGAACGAGCAAGAGTACATGAAGTATTACGATACGACTGGGGCAATAGCACGCATACTTCTTCGGGCTGACGAAAGAAAAAGAGATGCGATTCGAGGAGAGGATAGCGATAGCGATAGCATGCATACTTCGTAAGGCTAATTTGGCAAGAAAAAGAAAGGGACAATGTGCTCATCTAGCTGCTTTAGTGAATGAGCCTACCCTCATTATACAGACAGTCGCTTCCTCATGGTCCCGCCTAGGAAGTCACGTGGGATTGGCATGGGCAAATTACTCATTCATACCTCAAAAGAGAATCGTTACGATCTCATACCCCAAATTATATTTTCATATCTCTTAGAGGTATGAATCGATGAAAGTAGAACCTGCTGAGGTATAGAATTGTAAAAGATGTACCTTTTAGGGATATCAACCTTAAAGAGCTCTTTGAAAGATACTCTTCGGGGGCTCAATAAGAATCCAAACCCCCCGCCCCCCCTCCCCCCCCCAAAAACCAAGAAAGGGGGTAGAGATCGTAGATTTACAAGAGAGATTAGACGACAAAGTCTTTTCTATTCCCCCTTCAGCGTGGCCCCCGAAGACCCCCCCCCCGGAAGAGCCCAAGAAAAATTTACCAGTTAATACCTCAGCAGTATCAACTTTTACCAATTCATACCCTCTGTCTTGGTGGATGGGTATGAAAATGTAATTTGGGGTCTGAAATGGTAAGGATGCGGCCTTTCGGGGTATGATCCGGTGATTTGCCCGATTGTTATGATGGGACTATTGTTAGCAGCCATACCAATAACCAAAAACGGTGGAAGACCACGATTGGAGAACGCAGCTACTTTGATCATTCATTAATTTGCTAATTGCGTTACATTTCGATGCGGTGGCCTCGCCCATGAACAATCCGCATCCTGCTTAGCCTTCAGCCTCTCGCTCCAAACACCTAACAACCTCTCAGCGCAGCGCCTACAAAGCCAAATCCAAACAAGACTACCTCACTAGATCTCAAACAAAAGTATGGCCCCCCCCAATCCCCCCCTCTCTACCTCTCCTGCCGATCAGTAACAGCAACACCAAGCGCGGCGCTCAACCTCGGCAGAGGCTCGCCAAACCACCCGTTCACAAAGCGCTCCGTGGCCCTACGCTCTCTCTCCGAGCGCCGGTTCCCCAACGCACCAACCACCGTGCCTTCTTGATCCTGCTCCATCGCAGCTGTAACTGGAGCCTCATCCACCGCCTGAGGATTGGTTGCCGCGAGTCCGTTGTCGTCGCTCGACAATACTTCTTCCGCCGCCGCTCCCGCACGACCAGCCTCCCGCTCCTCGGTCGCACCGATACCGAGCGCCCGGCTCAGGCGCGGCAAGGACTCTTCAAACCCTCCTTCCAGGAAGCGTTGGGTGGGTCTTCGCGCTCTCTCGGATTGTCGCGGGTTTGAGCCATGCGTTTGGGCGGGGACTGTGGGTGTCTGTTGCATCGACATTGCGCAGGATGGGACTGCTTGGTGAAGTCGTGGATGGGCTGTCGGTGGAGAAGAGGTGGGGAGGATGGAGGATGGAGAGTGCTTGTGTGGTTGGTTTGAATTGAAGCTTTTGCCTGTGCTTGAGGTAGTCTAGCTGGAGTCTCTGTCTTTCGAAGGCTCTCTGCTGAAGTATCCCGAGGTAGTCTTGTTAGGGATTCTTTTCTGAAGAACTCTCTGTTGAAATATTCTGAATCGAGATAATTGATGATGCTGAGCGAGAAGACGAGCGTAAGCAATCGATTTTGTACACAGAGCCCACGTCTCGATGTCTGATCCTTTCTTTGTCCGCCGGCTCTATGTCTAGCCATGTCGGCTCCCGAGAGTTTCACCTCATACTTTCGAACGCGGAGCTAGATCCTTGTGTCTCAAACGCTTTCCGAATCAGGGCACAATGGAGCCCGTTGTGCTTCTTTAACGGCTGTTTGAAATTTTCCCGGTATTGTCTCGGTAACATACATACCTGGGTGGTTTAGCAACAATCATCAAAAGAAATTCATCGTTTTTGAAGTGCATCGCCATTTAATGGTGTGAGCCATGTTTGCTGGTGTCGACCACGCGGTCCTTTGAGGGGAGGCAGTTGCTAGGCATGGCCTGACACGCCGGGTGACAGCCAGATTAGGTGCCATCATAGGGAGCAGATAGTGTTCGTGCTTCTAAGAAGCGCGATATCCCGTTCTTTTTGGGCCCATAGCTTAGTGGTGGGAGTTGTATACGGTTTACTTACCGATTTACTTAGGGATTAGAAGAAGACTATAATGTAAAAAGTGGGTCTTATAACAATGACTAGGATATTGTTATAGATTGAGAGAGGAAGACAGGCAGTGAGACCGCCTAGAAGAGAGTGGGTAATTGGTTCGGAAATGGTTTGATGATGTCTTAATTGGACTGAGGGTTATCGTTCGATCAGTTACTCTTATGATGTCACAATCTCAGATGAATTGGGGTAGAGTCCTGGTCAGCAGACGTGAGTCAGTCCAATCAGAATCCAATTGGTATCGTAGTCTCTGATATCGCGGTATAGCTATCTATAGGAAGTGTTAGGTGACGAGAGACATGCTCTGCACCAACGAGCACGACTTACGAGAGTATTGGTACGATAAGATTTTGATCGGAGAGGCGTTCAGAGGTGCAGCCCAGAATATTATAGTTCTCGCTGAGTCTGAGTCCAACTTGAGCTAATCGTCGAAAAGTCCTTGCAGATCGGCCGTAAGCTTCTTGTTCTCTAGGGCCAGCGCACGCCTTAGGACTCTCAAGTATGTCTCTACTGCATTCTGTGTTGGATCCAGCGCTGATATGGGGGCTGCCGTAGGAATCGACGGAGAGATGACGGCGGCCAGAAGCGGGTGCAGCTTCAACAGCCTCATCTTGGAGATTAGTCCGTCGAGGTCAAGAATCCGAAGCTCTCATGGTCGAGGGGATGCTTACCCATGACGAGACTTATGCTTCGCATCCAAACACTGGACTGTCGAGTGGAGGATTGAATGTAAGATGTACACGCGTGATCTCAGACGGCGGGACAGATACTATGTCCTCCGCGGATAACTGAAACAACTCGGTTAATCAACCCCCATGTAGGTCTTTGCGTCGAAGCGGCTCAGTCAAACGTCCTTTACATACTAGCCCAATCCCAATTCATCTGCGGCTGATCCATATTCAACATATCGAGCATGCTGGTATTGCCTCCCATGTAGTCTTCAAACCACATCGATATCTCATTCGCATTGTCAGACAAGCTAAGAGTTGACTGTGGATCTGCACCAGGCGTAAAGGCGTCTATGTTCGTCGCAGCACCACGGTAAGTTATCTGGCTCTGATTTCCAGTAGCAAGATCCTGATGAGCTTGTTCTTCCCGCTGCTTTGGAAGGTTATTAGGTCCACTAGATTTGTTCAAAAAGGCCGTTGTGTCATGGCCATTGTCGCGAGCCTTGGCCCCGTCTATTGTTTTGAGGGCTGTCGAATAGAGGACGCGGCAGACTTCGTAGAGCTTTTTGGCGCCAGGGGCCTTTTCAGCGGCTTGCTTGAGGGAGGTCACAACATGGCTTAGAAGCCTCCTATCAGGTTCGTAGCCCGGATTTGAGATTGCTGCGCCGAGGAGGGCAAGGAAGGGCATGAATGGGGAGATCAAGAGGCTCCTGTTGTGCGAAGGTAAGTGTGACTGGGTGTGGATCATAGCATCTGAGATGTAATAATATGATGTGCAATACGGTAGACTTACCAATGAATGTATTGGCGCCAGCAATCGTCAGCTTGGGCCATGAACTTGTCCGACAGCTCGCAATGCAGTGCCAAACATTTCCGCGCTGTAGCGATGCATTCGGGAGAAAAGTCAAGCGGAGAGTTGGTAGGTCGTACTGCAGCATGGACTAACGTCAACGCAGAGTATAGGCTCATGGTATATGTAGCGGTCACTGCATGAAACTCAATTGGAAGTACCATCTCGCCAAAGTCGCTCTGTGGAATCGTTAGCTCATACGAAGGCCAGATTTTTTTCTGCTCGAACCTTGAAAAAATCCAAGAGACGATGGATCTCAGCCGCAATGGAGCGCACCGATTCCACTTTCAGCGCTGGGTCTTGATGCCTTCCCTGGGCGGAGTACAGCTTTTCGTATATCTGACTCTGAACTTTAGCAACGTCCCAGAAGCAATAGCTGAGCGCGTGCCAAGGTCCGTGCCTTAACCATGGGTACATATTCGGATAGCTAGTTGTAATATCGAAATCCTGCATATTCGATGTCCGACCGAAGGACAAGGCCTGGACTTTCTCTAGTGCGTAAACACTCCAAAAGCATTTCTTTTTGAGGTTCAAATTCGGATCTGGGCTGTCGTCGTTGAGTCGATGGAGTCCCGCATCTAGGCACAAACGAGCTGCCGTTGATGTCAAACTCCAGGACCTTGATAGCTTAGACTCTTCTAATGCCACGTGCGCCTGGGGGTGAAAATCAGCGTGCGTGTCAAGTAAATGATGGACATCTAGATGCAACCTACGCCTAGCATGAGGGCCTGGATGTTGTCCATACAAGGCTGTAAAAAGATACTTAATTGTTCTGCTGCAGTATCGATGTTCTTTTGACACAAATCCAGGGTCGCCTGAGCGGCAGATCGGCTCAAACCAAGATATTGCAAATCAGAATCTGAGGTGTTTTGGAGGAAGCTTCTTAAAGTTGCATGCACTATGATAAAGTCTACGCTCGAGTAGCCGTCTACAGGGAAATAGATCCTCTGGCATCTTCTCACGAAATCGTCGGCGTCCAGAATGGCAAATGAGAGCATCATTTGATGTCTCGTCTCTCAAAGAGGTATCAGCGCATATCTACCGAGTTTCAACTGCCCGCACCTACCTTTGGTAAGTCTCGCTGCCTTAAGAACCAGGTCTCTAGACGGCATTGATAAATCATGCTCAAAATGACCATGATTGCATGACTTGTTGGCATGCACAAAGCTCGGTAATGCCCTGAGGGATGTCGGACTTTCCCGTCGGGCTTTCAAGTAATCGGGGTCATCGAGTGCATCTCCCAGGACTTGACCAGTCGCCCCTGAATGAGCCTCAAAGGAAGAGTCGCCTCGATAGAATGAGTGGTCTGGTGGCACTTCGACCGAACTTGGTGTATGCTCCGGGCCACAATCATCGGCATTAGATTGAACGAGGTGCTCAAGCCGCCGCAAACGAGAGTCGATCCTGTCGAATTGCTCTTCCCTTAAGAAATAGTGAGTGTTGTAAACACTGTCATGTATCGAAGGATTCTTACCGTTGCTCAGAAGAAGCGTCTCGGGGACGCTTTCGTGAAGCAGGAGGTACCACCGCCTGCGTACTGCAAGGTATGTTTAGGGCGCAGCAGCTGGAGCAGGGATTGGATTTGTCGCATTTGATCTGCAAGACGGTCAGATACTGTGACAAGTCTTGCTCGAGGGAGAGGCCTTGCCTTTCGATGCCGGCAAGCCTCACAAGCTTTGATCCTGTATGATATACCACCTGCCCTTGGCGATTCTTCTGGTGCGTTCATGATGATGCGAAGAGGATCTGACGTTGATTCAATGGATGGAGCAGCTACGGAGTACTCTCTCTACCTACCCTGCCCACCCATACTGGTGATATGTTGTAAAGACGGGATCCGCGGACTCCGCAAGCGCCGAATTCACTTTACCGAAATGACTGCCAAGTGCCAAGACCCCCGTTTTCGTATTCTCTCGTATTCTCTAAAGTATTCTCCCCGCACGAATGACCAAATGCTCAATCGCTGCTTCATCTGGACAACCAGGCAGCAAAGAAATATCTTATCTTGGAATATTAGTAATCACCTTATGATTGGAATCAACTCCCACTCCGCGGACTCCGGCGTTGCATTTCCGAACATCCATGATGAGGATCCGATGAGAATCTGTCATCAGTAAAGCTAGTAGCTACTCGTACATATATATATACTTGCTGTCCCCGGCTGGCTCAATGGACCTCTTACAAAAAATACCTACCCATTTGGTTGATGTTCCCGGTAGATTGATTGCTTTCTACTGCATTTGTTTACTGCCTCGACAACAATATGGATGAGAAACGTCCCGACACACCTTCGTCGCTGGACGGAACCAATGAGGCTGCCAAGCAAGAATCCAAGGGCGGATTTAAGTATTACCTAGTAGGTCGGAAGGTACATCACTCCAGGCGTTGCTGATATGTAAAAGCGCATCTTCCAATATGCCGACTCCCTCGGCTGGCTTCTGAATGCTGTTGCGCTGTTGGCTTCCATCGGCTCTGGCGCAACTCTACCGCTTATGACCATCATCTTTGGTAGTGCTATCGGCGAGTTCAGTAGCTTCCAAGGGGGAGGATCTTCGGCGAGCGCATTTGATGATAATGTCATCTACTACGTGTATGTTGGACGCTCTCTGGCGCGGAAATCTGCTTACACGGAGGCAGAAAATGGTTTATCTATCTCTTCATATCAAGGCTTGTTTTGACCTACACTGCAACCTTAGCCATTAGTATATCTGCAATCAGGACGACTAAAGCGATACGAATGGCGTTCCTCGAGCACACTCTGCGGCAGGAGGTATGGTACTTCGACCAGCAAGGCAACGGTGCCATTGCATCCCAAGTCATCACCAATGGTAACAAGATCAATTCGGGTATCGCGGAGAAACTTTCAATAAGCTTCCAAGCTATTGCACAATTCTTCACAGGATTCATCGTTGCTCTCGCCGTTCAGTGGAAGCTGGCCTTGATCACCATGACAATCGTCCCTGCAATGCTCGTGATCATAGGCAGCATTGTCCCACTCGACGCTATTATTGAAGGTAAAATTATGAAGATCTACTCTGCAGCTGCTAGTCTTGCCGAGGAAGCCTTTTCAAGCGTGAAGACTGTGCATGCATTCTGGGCACACTCCAAAATAATGGACAAATACGAAGAATATCTGGTGAGAGCGCACCGAGAAGGAAAAAAGAAGTCTTTACTCTATGCAATACTGTTCTCCACAGAATACTTTTGCGTATTCTCGGGTCTTGCGTTGGCTTACTGGCAAGGCTATAGAATGTTCATAAGTGGGGAGGTTGCTGATGTGGGCAAAGTCTTCAACGTAGTGCTCTCCGTACTGATTGCGGCCTCGGCTATAAATTCAATTTATCCACAGTTCCAGGCTTTCACCAGCGCATCCTCAGCGGCTGCTGAACTCTTCGAAGTCTTAGACAAACCCTCGCGACTTGATCCCTTGAGTCTCGATGGAGAGTCTCCAGCATCAGTATCAGGCCAGATTCAGATCAAGGACCTCAAGTTCTCCTATCCATCCAGGCCCGGAGTGCAGGTCTTGAAGGGTCTTAGCCTCTCCATACCGGCAGGCAAGACTACAGCACTTGTGGGCGCAAGCGGATGCGGTAAAAGCACCTTGGTCGGACTTCTAGAGCGTTGGTACGAGAGGGCGTCTGGGAGCATCACGCTTGACGGGATAGACATAGTCGATTACAACACACGATGGTTGAGAAAGCAGATTGGGCTTGTGCAGCAGGTACGCAAGCATTGGCCTCCAGGGGTTAAACCATTGCTGACAGAGCCAGGAACCTGTGCTTTTCCAAGGCACTGTCTTCCAGAATGTAGCCAATGGCTTGTCTGATAGCCAGTCCGATCTGTCCGAACAGAAGCTATCGCAAATGGTGCGCGAAGCATGCGTAGCAAGCAACGCGCATGAATTTATCGAGAAGCTTGAGCATGTAAGATCTCGCGAACCACATCGTATGCTTCATATACTGATCATGCAGGGTTATCAAACCGAGGTCGGTGAGGGCGCAGGGACACTGTCCGGCGGTCAACGTCAGAGGATTGCCATTGCCAGGAGTATCATCTCGAATCCCAGAATCCTGCTGCTTGACGAGGCTACGAGCGCTCTGGATCCCAAAGCAGAAAGGACAGTGCAGGACGCTTTAGACAAGATCTCGAAAGAACGCACCACCTTGATCATCGCACACAAGTTGGCAACTGTAAAGAAAGCTGATAATATTGCTGTTATCTCGGACGGCGTCGTTGTGGAACAGGGGGGCCATCAGCAATTGATCAATCTTAAAGGTCGCTACGCTAGACTGGTAGCCGCTCAAGATCTTGGAAATGCGGATCCACTGGACGACTGTCTACAACGAGACATGCCTAATATCGCTATACGGCAGACAACTGTCTCGGTCAAGAACGCGGCTGAATCACCTGAAGGCGATCTTGCAGCTGGACAAGGCACGTTAGGATACTCGTTACTCCGATGTCTCTGGATCTTGCTCTCTGAACAAAAAAAGCTCTACGGCACCTTTTTCTTTGCGGCGCTTGGCTCGTTGATTGGAGGAGCAACATTTCCCGGTCAGGCGGTCCTCTACTCACGTGTATTGACGGTCTTCACTCTTCCACCAGATGAGGGTCAACGACAAGTCAATTTTTACGCTCTCATGTTCTTCGTTATTGCTCTAGGTAACCTGCTTGCTTACAGTATCGTTGGGGTAACCTGCAATACCATTGGACAGACAATTACGCACAGCTATCGCTCTGAGATGCTGCAAAATATTCTTAGACAAGACATTGAGTTTTTCAACCAGCCAGGCAACACTTCTGGCGCATTAACCGCGAAGATCACGTCAATACCCTCATCACTCAACGACCTCATTAGCGCAAATATCCTTCTTATCTTCATCGTCTTAGTAAATGTCATCTCTAGCAGCGTCCTCGCCATTGTCTATGGTTGGAAGCTTGGGCTTGTTGTAGTGTTTGGTGGCTTCCCCCCACTGATTACTGCAGGATATGCTCGCATGCGTATAGAGGTTGCCTTGGAAAGAAAGAATGCGGACCGCTTTTCTGAAAGCGCGGCTCTAGCCAGTGAAAGCGTCATTGCCATAAAGACCGTCGCTTCTCTGACACTGGAATCCTTAATCATTGGACAGTATTCCGATCTCCTCAGTGGAATTGTGAGCAAGTCAATCCGATCGCTAGTGTGGAATCTTTGGCTCTACTCTGTATCACAGGCGACAGAGTTTCTGATCATGGCCCTTGGCTTTGGATATGGCTCGAGACTGGTATCTAGAGGCGAGTACACAGTGTCACAGTTCTATGTCATCTTCATCGGTGTCCTCTTTGCCGCCCAAGCTGCAGGTCAATTCTTCAGCTTCACAGCCAGTAAGCCTCCAGTCTACCTCTAGCCAAAATCATGCTAAATTGTCCAGCTATATCCAAAGCCACAGGTGCCGCGAACTACATCCTCTGGCTGCGTAGCCTTAGACCCACCATGCAAATGTACGACGAGAACAAAGACCACGCCCCCAAAGACAGCGACCGAAGGATCGACTTCGACAACGTCGACTTCCATTACGCTCAACGAAAAGCCCTCGTCCTTAAAGACCTCGCCATGAATATTCAGCCCGGCCAGTTTGCCGCCTTCGTAGGTCCCTCCGGCTGCGGCAAGTCGACAATGGTGTCCCTCCTCGAACGCTTCTACGACCCCACTTCTGGCACCATTCTTGTTGCGGACCAAGCAGTGTCCACTTTCTCCCCGCGCATCTATCGCAACCAGATTTCACTCGTACAGCAAGAACCGACTCTCTTCCAAGGCTCCGTGCGCGACAATATCGCTCTCGGGGTAGACGACATAGAGCAGAAAACCCCGACCACGGAAGAACACATCATCGACGCCTGCAAACAAGCAAACGCATGGGATTTTATCCAGACTCTCCCAGAAGGCCTCAGCACGCGCTGCGGCTCACGCGGCCTCCAGTTCTCAGGCGGCCAGAAACAGCGCATCGCCATCGCCCGCGCCCTTATCCGGAAACCGAGGCTCTTGCTCCTCGACGAAGCCACATCAGCGCTGGACACAGAGTCCGAGAGAATAGTACAAGCGGCGCTGGAGAGGGCGGCGGAGGGAAGGACCACGGTTGCTGTGGCACATCGGCTCTCGACGATCAAGGATGCGGATGTGATTTTTGTGTTCGGTGAAGGCAGGATCGTCGAGACGGGGACGCACAAGGAGTTGTTGGGGAGGAGGGGAAAATATTTCGCCATGTGTGAGACGCAGGGACTGGATATCGCGTAAATCTAAGAGATCGAGATCGAGATGGATGGATGTACTGGGCGGTCCTAAAGTACATAGCAGCATTTTGGGCGAGTACGGATACTACATGGCATAACGAGAATTTAATCTACCATTTTATTAAGTTGCCGTCGACCGCTATGAAATCAAATACAGGTGGCAAGGGGCCTGCACCACTTGAGACCCTCTCATATCCACCAATCGACAATACCGCAAATCCTCACAAACCCTCATCTCGCCATTGGCCCCTGGCCATAAGAACGTCGTCCCAAACTAAACATTCTACCTCCCGTCCTAGATCTCCCACCTAACATAAGTTGCAGCACGTAGCGAAGGCGGTTCTAGAATAGATTGCGGCTAGTCAACAGTCTCAAGGTTTCGAAGCACGAGGAGCGGAACGCCGATCGGCAAATATTCAAGTCTTCGCGTACGTTACTGTAGTACTCTATTCGCTAGGTTTCGTGGTAGTAAGTGCATTCTCATCTTATTCAATAATGAACTAGCATATAATAATTGTATTATTCAACAGAATATTTAGTATGTAGTTAGTATTAGTATGTAGTAAACGCCGTTTGTATTTATCATTCTCCCGGAACCGTTATAATGTGACATCATGTGATAGGAGATCTGATAATAAGTGCTGAGCTGTGTACTAAGTCGGATTGAACAGCCGAGCAATGCCGACAAGTGGGGCGTAGCTTCGGGTGGGTGCATAAGGGTCTTGCTCGCGTGGCAGCACTACTTATTTTACATTCAAAACACACAGAGACTTGTTAGATTCCTCGATATATTAGTCTCATAGAAATACTCAACGTAGTCAGCTATCCTTTGCCCTTTGAAGACGTTGGACAAATCCCTGATGATATTAGTTTCTAGCTGCGCAAAAATTAGCCATGGAAGCCAAACTCAAGAGTGAGATGGGGGACCTGCTATACGATGCCTGCCAGAAGGGCGAGCTGGAAACTGTACAGAGGATGATATCGCAGCTCAAGGCCTCAAACCCCGCCTACAAGCCTCCCTTCTCCTCAATTTTGTACGCAGCGACGACCAAAGACCATGCCAACGTCGTCAAGTACTGCCTTGACCACAGCACTCCAGTCACCCCGGAAGTGATGAAGATTGTTCTCATAAATAGAACCAAAAACGTATACAAGCTTCTGCTCAACACGAAAGCCATCGATGTCAACTACTACATTCCTTGGTTTGGCGACATACTCTCCAACGCCGCCACGCACGCTTGCGTGGGAGCGGCGCGATTGTCAAGGCTGCGGAGGCGGGGAACCTGGAGATGGTGAGAGTGTTGCTGGAGGAGGGAGCTGATGTGAACGAGGTCGGGATTGAGCACCCGACCGACCCGAGGTACAAGGAGGATATGGTCACTGCATTGCATCGGGCTGTAGTGGAAGGACATGAGGAGATGGTAAGGTTCTTGCTAGCGCGTGGAGCTGTTGTCAGTTTAGAGGACCCAATGGGACGAACGCCATTGGCTTTGGCGATAGACAAGGGAAATGCTGGTACCTATCGTCTACTCAAGGAACAAAGCGGGAGGGAATGAACTACATGTATCCATAATACTTCAAAAATCAGCTAAAGGATGATTCCTACGTAGCATGTGTATCTAGTCTAGGCGTCGCTGGACAGGAGACTCTACGTCACCTTCGCCTCAGACCGTTTTCGAGTTCTCGTCAATAGTGATTCCAAATTGGGCCGTCGCCATTCCATAACTTGTCTTGACCGCCTCACTGGCATACACCCTCATCTCTTTCTCATAAGTCGCCGTCACACCAGCTTTGCGCCCCCCCGCCTCAACCAGCAGTCTACCCAGCAGCGCCGAGTCCCTGACGGCCGTGTTGGCGCCGATACCGCCAGCAGGTGTCATTGAATGCGCGGCGTCTCCGATGACGGTGACACGGGGTTCGTTTTGCCATTCCGGGACGCCGGTAGGGGTGGAGCAGGTGATCTTCCAGAACGCCGCTTCTGACTCGGCCATCTCCTCGAACAGCGGCTTCAGCCGCGGATGCCAATTTGCGGTCAGTTCTTTCGCTATCTCGGCCGCTGGGGTCCCAATCAGTGAGTAGTTGTCGTTCGGTACCTTGATGACGCCGGGCTGAGCCCCCATCGTCCACCCGAACTGCACACTGGGATCATCCATATCGCCTGGCCGGACGTTTGTAATGGCGAAGACACTGCCTTTAGGATTGGAGTTGTCTGTCAGTCGCCAAACACCTTCGCCGAGGCCTTTGAACGCCGTGCTAGGCGCTTGGCCGTGTATACCTCTTGCGCCGGTGTCATAAACTTTCAGTTTGCCTTGTGATAGCTGTGTCGCGATTTTGGAATATATACCATCTCCGCCGACTAATATTTCGCCTTCGACAGACTTGGAGCCATCGGCGAAGACCGCAGAAACACCGGTCGGTGTTAGTTCGTAGCTTGTGACATGGTGAGACCAGTGGATGAAAGATTCACATCCGGACAGGAAGAATTTGCGCATATCACCCCTTGAGATTCCCACGATCTTACCTTCGCGCGATAAGAGGTCCTCTGGTGGCGGCTTCGGTTTCGCATCCCCGGCCTTGTCAGGAGCATCGTCCTTGGCCGTCGTAGGAATCTTGGAGCCAGTTGTGGCATCGACGATTGCAAACCCACTGCCCCCGGTCTTGCCGCATTTGTCCCAGAATTTCGGGAACTCGTCCGGCCCGAGGACCGACTCAATGGCGCTCAAGCCTTCCGAGGAAAGCCGTAGCCTGTACCCTTGCGCGCGGAAGGAGAGTGAGCTGTCCCGTTCAAAAATCAGGAAAGGAATGGAGGCGCGGAGGAGGGATCGCGCAAGCAGGAGGGATGCAAGGCCGGCGCCGGAGATGATGATTGGCTTTTGGGTGCTGATGGGCATGGTAACAATGTGAGAAGCGAAGCTACGAATGGTTGATCGATGGTTTTTTTGATTGATTGATTGATTATGTCATACTACCCTGAAGTTAGTCCCTTAGTGGGCCAACTATGCGAGATTACATAATC